>VOPJ01010924.1:0-12843 GCA_014673585.1 Semibalanus balanoides
GGCCCCTTTGCCCCCCTGGATCCGCCCTTGTCAACGGAAGGACCATTAGAGCCACACATTGACTTTACCCAGAAATACAGCACGAGAACTGAACGGTATCTACCAGAACATGCGCCGCTATCGCCCTCTATACCACTGACAACTACTTTTCCTACCACCAGATGTCTCTATATGCGCCGAACATTCAGAGTTATGGAGCCAGACGCAGGTGTAGGCCGTAGGGTGTTGCTATTGGCATCGGGTGAACTTGCTGTCATTGGAACAGAATATCAGCGAGAAATAAGGTATCACTAGAAAAGTCAATTCTGACAAAAAAAATGCACGTCAAAGGAAACACTTTTTACAATGGTGCGTTCAAAGAGGTAATAACTGAACGTTATACACTATTCAGAACCAGCCCGACACAGCACGGGTCAGGAACATCAGAACTGGTCCTGTACTGGTCCTTACTCCTTTCTTTAACGATAGTTGAGTAAGGCAATGCCATAATTTTAAAGTTCCTTAAATAATTGAAATGAACCATGCATTGCATTCACTCTCCGTCGTGTTAAGAATAAATAACGCTCCAATGTTTCTATTTTTACATTTTAGCGACCACACAATACATTTTTTTAAAACCTGATATTACTTTTATTCGCCAAAAATAGACGATTTGAAACCAGTGTCGTCGTCACACAATTTTACGCGGGGGGAGCCCTATCGGCCAATGTTTTAAATCCTGTAAATTTTGAGTGGCTGGACTCGGGTCGGAGCGATCCTGGGAGGCCTGCCCCCTAACGATCCTGGGAGGCCTGCCCCCTAACGATCCTGTAGGCCCTGCCCCCTAACCCACAGGCCTGCCCTGACATCCTGCGGAGGCCTGCCCACACACACCTGGGAGGCCCTGCCTCAACGATTTCCCTGGGAGCCTGCCCCTAACGAACCGGAGCGCTGCCCCCTAAGCCCCAGTCTGACAGCCTGCCCGCCTAGACGATCCTGGAGCCTGCCCTCCTATACATGACTGGAGGCCTGCCCTAACGACCTGCACAGTCCTGCCCCCAATCGACCTGGAGGCCTGCCCCCTAACGACCCACACAAGGCCGCCCCCTAAGATCCGCACCAATCTGGGAGGCCTGCCCATCAACGATCCTGAGGCCTGCCCCCTAACAACGACCTGGGAGGCCTCCCCTAAACGATCTGGAGGCCTGCCCCCTATCGATCCTGGGAGGCCTGGCCCCCAACGATCGCTGGAGGCCTCCCCCTAAGCTCCTGGGAGCCTGCCTCCCTAACAACAGATCCTGGAGCCTCCCCTATACGATCCTAGACGGCCGTGCCCCCCAACTGACCCTGGGAGGCCCCTGCCCCAAACGTCCTGAGCCCTGCACACCACAACCTGGGCAGGCCCTGCCCCTCTACACCATCCACACACACAACTAACGATCCTGGACAGGCTGCCCCCCTAGACCCACACCACACAAACCCTCCCCAACGATCTGGGGGCCCTGACCCCTAAGCCCCACACCTGCCCCCTACACCACATCCTGGACAAACCTGGAGGCCTGCCCCCCACACCACCACACCCACACACCTATCGATCCTGGAGGCCCCCCATGACGAATCCTGTGAGGCCCTCCCCTCACAACGACCGGAGGCTGCCCCCAACGATCCTGGAGGCCTGCCCCTCACACACACATTCCCTGGGGGGAGGGCCCCTGCCCCCCCCCCCCTAGATCCTGGAGGCCTGCCCCCTAAGATCCCTGGGAGCCTGCCCCTAAACGATCCTGGAGGCCTGCCACCTTAACGTATCCTTGGGAGCCTGCCCCCTAACGATCCTAGGAGCCGCCCCTAAGATCCGGGAGGCCCTGCCCCCATACGATCCTAGCCTGCCCACGATCCGTGGAGGCCGCCCCCTAACATCCCTGGAGCCTGCCCCCTATGACGACCTGGGAGGCCTGCCCCCTAACGATCCTGGGAGGCCTGCCCCCTAACGATCCTGGGAGGCCTGCCCCTCCCCTGCTTGAAACACCATGTAGCCACCACAATAGGAAACAAAATAACGAACCACAAGAGTATTCTGGTAACCTTCATGTCTGGATTGAACCGCAAGCCAGTCACAAGTGAAGAAAGTCACAGAGAAAGAGTCTGGCAAACAAATAGATGACATCGCACGACGGCGCACTGTGCGCAATCCCTGCTTTCCACGCACACACCCCTCACTAGTTTCGACTGGTATGACTCACTCACACCATATAAATAATCCATTCAACCGTGTCCTTTGAGCCCATGAACGCAGCATCACACACACACACACACAGCTAAAACAGAGTCGTATTTATTTGACGCGTCTGGTGGGAGGGCGGCGTTTTCTGAGAGACTAAGGGACCGGACACAGGACGCCCAG
Organism: Semibalanus balanoides; assembly: GCA_014673585.1. NCBI lineage: Eukaryota > Metazoa > Arthropoda > Thecostraca > Balanomorpha > Balanidae > Semibalanus > Semibalanus balanoides. The sequence continues at coordinate 2,381 of VOPJ01010924.1, forward strand.
GCCCCAGGTCTCAGTGCATCGAATACCGTCTTGGCCCAGCCATGGAAGAACTCATAACGCGAGGGCCGGGTGCATCGAATACCGTCACAAACCGAAACAGACGTACGCACATACAAACAAAGACACACACGCATACACACACGCATACACACACACACGTATTCATACTATCACAGTTTCGCACTAGCAGGGACGAATGATGATAGCAAAGGCATATTTAAAAATGTTTGAAATATTTAATTTTAGTTCAGGAAGCACAACATGCTATATTATCGGAAATATTTCCGAGACGGCCTTTTCAAACCAGGAGCGCAATCAGTCATTTAGCCCAGGCATCAGTTCATTTAGCCCAGACAGGACAGGAAATACCGAAACAGACGTCATCAAACCATGCCTCCACAAGCCACCCCTCTTGTTCTGTTTCCATAGTATCACTCCCTGCCCACTTGTTGCACGTGCAGTTGTCTCCTTTGTTTCCCTGCTATCTACCAGGCGTCTCTGTGGGGGCTTCTCGCACTCCACAGCTACTGGAGGGTCTCTCGCACTGCACAGCTACTGGAGGGTCTCTCGCACTGCACAGCTACTGGAGGGTCTCTCGCACTGCACAGCTCCCACATTTCCCGGGGACGGACGTGTGACGTCAGAGGTGGCCGCCGCTGCCAGCTGCCGGCCCGTTCCAGCCTGATATGCCTACACTGCGCCGTCGGCCCTCACTCTGGCTAGGTACTCACTGAACGGTCAGACGGCGGCACCAGGGGAACCCAACAGACCGGCACGGAACTCTGTAACAACCCCTCCCTACCCTTCCCCTTCCCTACCATTCCCTACCCTGCCCTGCCCTGCCCTTTCCTTTCCCTTCCCTTTTCATTTCCCTACCCCTACCCTTTCCCTTTCATATCCTTTCCCTACGCTTTCTCTTCCCTACTCTTTCCCTTCCCTTTCCCTCCCCTACCCCTTCCCTACCCCACGCCGAACTGACGAGTGATTACTGACTTGTCACCCCCACTCGCCATTCTCGGTGGTGTCAGCCGTGACGCATCAGCCGTCCGCTGGCGGCGCTCCGCAGGGGAAGTACACACGGCCGGCGCGCCGAGCCCCGCGGCGATGCCGCTCGGCGGAGCTCATCACGTTCAGGTCCGGTATCGGCCGAACAGCGCCGGTTCTGAGCGCGACGCCACCCCTGCCGCCCCCGCCCCCGCCCCCGCGCTCCGCCCCCGCCTTCCGCCGGCCGGCCGCCAGAGGCTCGTACTCGCCACTCGGCAGGCGGCTCTGTGGCGCCGGACTGTACTGTATGGGCCCGGAGGGGCGGATCGGTGGCGTCGATAGCCCGCTCAGGTACGCCGGCGGCGACACAGCGGCCGTCACCGACCCCAACGCTACATCACACTATGACGTCACTCTATGACGTCATCAGTGTCGGCTGGTGTGATGTCATCAGTCGGCGTCCATGCCGGCCTCGGGTGGGTGGAAGGTGGTCCGGCCAATGACTTCTTGTCGTCGCCACGCCACGAACTCATCCAGCATCACAGGCCCTGCCGACAATCAGGTCAGGTCAGGTCAGGTCGGGTCGGGTCGGGTCGGGTCGGGTCGGGTCGGGTCGGGTTAGGCCAGAACAGGTTAAGTCAGGACATATAACAAGTTTGGCCAAGTCGAATCAGGTCAGATTAGGTCACGACAGGTCAGGTTCCGTCAGGTCAGATCAGGTCAGTTCAGGTCAGACGAGAAAGATTGTGTGAACACGAGCCCTGCGAAATCTGAGCCTTTCCGATCATCGCAGCACAGAAATTAACAATACATGTACTGATAGCGGAGTTATTGAGCACACAAGTCCACCAATGATTAAATAAATCCCGTCAGGCCAGCTGTAACCAGTTCAGTGAACGATAGGCTGCATCATCTAGGTCAGATCGGATCCAGTGACTACAGACACCTCCACCCTCCAGCTGTGACGGATCCAGTGACTACAGGCACCTCCACCCTCCAGCTGTGACGATCCAGTGACCTACAAGCACCCTTCACCCTCTGTCAGCTGTGACGTGATCCAGTGACTCAGGCACCTCCCCTCTCTCCAGCTGTTGACGGGTCCCAGTGACTACAAAGCACTCTCCTCATCATCAGCTGTGACGGATCCAGGTTGAGTACAAGGCACGTCCATTATCTCCAGCTGTGACGGCATTTCCAGTGACTACAAGGCACGCTACCACCGCCAGCGTGTGACGGATCCAGTACTACAGGCACCTCCTCTCTCCAGCTGTGACGGATCCAGTGACTACAGGCACCTCCACCCTCCAGCTGTGACGAATCCAGTGACTACAGGCATCTCCTCTCTCCAGCTGTGACGGGTCCAGTGACTACAGACACCTCCTCTCTCCAGCTGTGACGGATTCAGTGACTACAGGCACCTCCACCCTCCAGCTGTGACGGATCCAGTGACTACAGGCATCCTCCACTCCTCCAGCTGTGACGGATCCAGTGACTACAGGCACCTCCACCCTCCAGCTGTGACAGATCCAGTGACTACAGGTACCTCCACTCTCCAGCTGTGACGGATCCAGTGACTACAGGCACCTCCAGCTGTGACATATCTCTACCTTTCACGGAGGCCAATCAGTGATACCTGAACGGCACTGCCAGCAATGATGGGGCAGAGAGTCGAACAGTAGGCTGCAGTCCGTAAGTATGTTCTTTACAAACAACGACGCCACTGATACACCATTTACCATAATTACATTCTCACATACTTCGACATGTTTTCAGATTAGGAAACATAACATCGGTAAGTTGGTGCATAATGCAACATCGATAGTCTGTGATGCAATGTGACGTTGACTGATAAAGTCATTAAAAAAATGCAATAGGTCTTTGGAGTTCACCGGCTTGACATGACATCTACGCAGCGGGCAATGCATTCGAGAAATACAGACGATAATCCAAGTTGAAGATGCCACCCGCGTCTGGTGGCAGGATCGGTGGTGGACAAAAGATCGACGGATAGATGAGACCATTTCGAACCTCTACATTATGTAAGCTTTCGGCACTGAATCCTGCGGTCAACAGGAAATGCGTGCTGAGATGGCTGGGCCTGGGACCAGGGTCTGCATAACAGGTTCTCCTCATCAAACGGCCCGATACCAGTGACTCATCTATAGTGTTATGGCAGGATCGGTAAATCATCTCCTATCCATAAAAATGCAATGTTAGAATGGCTACCTCTTCTCTCGGATGTATTCCGAAGGAGTTCGCACACGTCTTTTTGTGAAACAATACCAAGCTGAAAAACAAAAAGATAATTATGCTCTCAGTATCATAATGGATCTTAGCGCCAAGGGTGTATGTTTACCCGTTGTTGGCGGACTGAATCACAGGTTACTAGGCTGTGTGAGCGTCATCACACTGGTAACTAGGATGTGTGAGCGTCATCACACTGGTAACTAGGATGTTGTTGAGCCGCATCATGCTCAAACTGGTAATGTATGGGTGGGGGAGGATGTGTGAGCGTCATCACACTGGTAACTAGGATGTGTGAGCGTCATCACACTGGTAACTAGGATGTGTCATCATTGACGGATCACTGCCCTTCTCCGACTTCAATGGTGCCCCAGGCAGCCCGAACCTATGTGATATCATATTGTTGTCGCACAAAATAGAACTAATCCTGCCGTCAGCAAGAAGAAAAAACGAAACACGAATATCGACTAGGGCGCCCCTCGCGGCCACTGCCGGAAATTATGATCTCACAAAACATTTCTCAATAACTTGCGAATCCAAAACGAGACATGCGAAACTTGCAAAATGTGTACTCAATGCTCGGTCATATATTCCTATAAAAGTTGATGACTTAACTTCAAAGTCTTCTAAAATTATCTGAGCTAAATCATGAAACCATAGGGATATCCCTGATCGATTCCGGATTTCAAAACATTTGCAGCTAGGCGAATCAAATTGACATACTACGGCGTTAGTAAGATTGGGTCTGGAGGAGGCCGTCAAACCAGATTTCGAGGTGAGAGCCACCCGGCCCGCCGTTGCCTCCCGACAAGCGACCCGGAACGCCAAATGAACTCCACTGTTCCCTCTCCGAGGAGCGCGGCCACCCGGCAACCCCCGCGCTGTCGCCCGGTGTAGGTCAGGTCGAAAGCCGCATCTGACTAGTCAGTGGTGGCCGCCCCTCCAGACGCACGGCCGCGGTGATGTACCACGGCCTGCGAACGCAGAGAGATCCGCGAACGTAGGTAGATTAGGACGCTCGGTTAAGGTGATGGTTAAAGGCCTTCCCACATCGGTCATGTGGAGTTGTTGAAACTGGTCTATAGCACATATTTTTATTAAATTATCCATTCCTTTATTTCTCCTAGATTCGCTCTAGTTGCTGAGATATTCCAAATTCGCCTAGATGCAGTCATCACAAAATTATCGGAATTCGCCAGAGAGGCTTCCGCTACTAGAAGCATTGCCCTATATATTACAACGCTGGCATATATCGTAGGCGCTGGCCAAAAAAGAACAGCTCGTGCGCGCTGATAACAGCTGCCGAACAGAGCCTCGCTAACTATTTTACATTGCTCGTATGAAAATTATTGTCTTAGGTGCGCCATTCTAGATAGCATCTTCTTTGGGTACTCTGTTCATAGTGATGATTGTTTATGGATTTCGAAACAAACAATATGCAAAATAGAATATAAGTAAAAATTTAACTAAAGGGTTCAAGACGTAAATTTTATCGTATCCAATAATCAAACCGATAGCTTCTTACCGTAATAAAATATATTTGACATTCCAAAAGAATAGGCACACTTCCTTTAAACTTGCAACGGAACCTGCTATGATGATTTATTGAAGCGACTAAAAGAGAAAATACAAATAAAGTGACAAGAGGTGCTCACAAAAGCGTAGTGATCCACCAGGACAGTGCTCCACCACCACACATCATCACGGTAGCCACAAATGTCACTCAGTACTGCGGGTTCCAACTCGCCTCCACACCCACCTCCATACTCCCCTGAACTAGCTCCAATCGACCCCTTTTTGCTCCCAAACCTGTACAATGTTCCCAAACATAAAACATGGAATGATTCGACACTACTCGCCTTCGAGGACTGGATGCTGTCCCCTTCTTAGCAGCATACTACGCTAACGTTCGGTCCATTCTTGAATACGGTTGCGTCATTTGGGGTGGGGATGCAAAAAACCATTTAGACCGATTGGACAGAGTCCAGCATAAATTTATCATGTGACTGGCTGCCCACTCACACACTAATCAATCTTCTCACTCACTCGCATATCACGATCTGCTGAAGCTTTTCAAAATTAGACAGCCTGTCCCCAAAGAAGGCTTCAGATAACGACATTTGGTTTCTTCAAAAAGTCTGTCAGGAAGAACGGAAACGGCCTTTCGTGCTCGGGGAAAGTCCCCATTCACGAGGTGCCCCAAGCGGGTCAAACCTAGAGCCAGCGCAATCCCAACTCATCCCACGTTCCATCCACACGTGAAGCGCGGTGATACCAATTAAGCGTGGGCTTGGTTCGGAGGGCCCGTGGCCCGTGAGGACCCCATGAATACCTGGTCGAAAAGTGCATCGCAGACCATTCGGCGGCCATCCTACACAAGCGTTTAGAGCTGGGGTAGTGCGACATTTTAAACAGTGTCCTTTTTAATATCTGCTAATAGCTCTTATAACCGTTGTTTTATGTATTTTTATTTTTAGGGTTGTGTTATATGCTCTTATGTATATTGTATATGTTTAGGGTTGTGTGAAGTGCTTTTATGTATATTTTGATGTTTGTATTTTGATGTTTTTTTCGGTTTGCGCTTCCACGTGTATAATATTGATGTGATGTTTAATTTTAATTTGATGTGTTTTAACTTTGGACTTGAGCTGTTATTGGGTCACCGCTGCCTGTTGCTCATTTACTTGAAAAAACTAAAAACTAAAACTTCGATGATGACGTCATTGAGGCCAGGTATAGAGGCATCTGATCTATAGAGGCATCTATAAAAGAATGGCACCTGACGTGTCGAGACCGCTGGAATGAGTGTCAACATCAAAGGAGGCTACGTCGAGAAGGAGACGCGTCCGGGAGCTCCAGTTTGTCTCTTTCATGGTCAGGCAGCGAACTTGTCAGCCACCCGTCTCTCTATTCAAGAGCCACTGCGTTAGCAGATCAATAAAAACAGGTCATATACAAATACATCAGCAGAACGTCATTTCGATAGTTAGCCAGGAATATCCTGAATATACTTCCCACAATATATGTGACTTTCCTGTTAACAAGCCCGTCGTTCCATATAATGTTGGCGGCCGCCTATAGTGAGTATTGACTATCTATGTACAGCTGACAATGACTCGGAGTCTCCATATCGTTAGTGCACCGCAGTTTAAAGAGTCGGCCCGCAAACTCGAACGGCCGACAGCGATATGAATACAGGAGAAAATATAAAGCAAAGTCCAGGATTGTATCGCATCAACAAATACACCCATAAACTGGTATTATGTCACTCGACAAAATACAAAAAATCAACAACGAAATAACTCGTTATCCCTCGTCCCGCAGGGGTATCAGCCGAACACGCCCCGCTAAGGGGAGGGAGGGAGGGGGGCAGATTCTGCCTCCACTCGTTACCTTACAAACCAATAACCGCAGCAAGACGGGCAAGGCGACACTCGAGAGGGCTCAATGATGATGGTGATGATGATGGTGATTTGGGTCGCAGCTTCGAGGCTATATGGCGCCCATAACCTCGAGTGCTCAATGAGACGCATCTGACGCAGGTGTGCCGACAAAACTTATGAGGAATGACTTCTAATTAACGACAGAACTTCAAAGTAAAAAAATACACGCGTCAAAACTGCCAATGAAAAAAATTGTAAAAACTTCGTTGCGTCAAAATTTCGTTGCGTCAAAACTTCCAAGGCTGAAACTTTTAAACGACAAAACTTTCAAACATTAAAACTTCCGAAGCCCAAACTTTTTTTAGACAAAATTTCCAATGATATTACTTCCGATTCCAAAACTTCTGAGCGACATAACTTCTAATGCAAAAACTTCTTCGCGACAAAACTTCCAACCGTTAAAATGTCAAAAGCACAAACTTCCTCGCGACAAAACTTCCAATGAAATAACTTCCCACCCCAATAACTATAATGGCAAAACTTCAAAGCAACAAAACTTCCAACCACCAACACTTCAAAAGCAGAATATACCCCGCGACAACACTTCCAATGGAATATTTTAATTCTTCCCATTCCAAAGGTTCCGATAAGCAAACTTCCTTTTAGTGTACTTATCGCTCGTTTTCAGTACCTTTAAGCAATATTTATTTTAGTACATTTATTACTCGTTTTCACCACGACAACATTCCCATATTTATTATGACGAAGCCATTATTAGTATTATCATCAGGTCAGGTTGTGTAAATACATCATACAACATATTTACGCCGTATGGTTTGGTTTTGTATACGAGATAGTCTTAGAGGTCCATGGGGCGACAGAGCCCCCCTCGGTAGGACCGCAGCGCAGCGAGTGAATGCGAGCCGAGCGTTCTAAACGTGGGTCCCTGCGACAGGAAATGGCTGTAAAGGTTAGGTCAGGTTCGATTATGTTACTACAATTGTTCCCTGTCCCACCCTGGTTTACATTACCGTGGTTAAAAGTATCGATAACGAGTGACAAATACACTACAAGAAAAAGCATTGCCGCGGTTAAAAGTACTGAAAGCGAGCGATTTTTTCTTTAAGTTTTGACGCTTGGAAGTTTGTTTCAATTCCAAAAAATTGCTCATTAAAATATTTTCTTCAAGAAGCGTTACCATTATAAATGGTAACGCTTTTGGAAGTTTTTCAATTTAATCTGACAGTTGGAAGTATTTCGCTTGGGAAGTTTTTTTGCTTTAGAAAGTTTGTCAAGAAGAAGTTTTGGGATTCTAAGTTTTGACGTCAAGCAATTTTGACGCTGAGAAGTTTAAGCATGGGAAGTTTTGACACTTGTAAGTTTTTGCATTGGAGTTATTTCATTAGAAGTTGTGTCGCTTGGATGTTTCGTAATTACACGTTTTGACTGTTAGACATGTTGACGCTTAGAAATTTGGCCTTCAAAAGTTTCGGCTTGAAGTTTTGACGTTGAAAGTTCTGCATTGTAGGTTTTGACGTGGAACCTCCAAAGCATACACAACATTTTCCAAATAAGGTCATAAGTCAGGTCATGGTCTGGTCGAAGGAATTTTTTTAGGTATTCGAGTTTTTGGGTCATACTTTCCATACATTGCGACTATTATTGCACAAAGTGCCTTTAAATGTATAATCTGTGGTGGGCACCGTTAGTTGTAATGTCAGTTGCACAAGCATATATTCCACGGAAAACGATTGTTCGCAATGTGTCCTATGTATCCAATGTTGCCGACAACTCTACACCACGACAGGTGAGGCGGGTGAGACATTAATCGGAATAAATATCACATTCGAATCAACAGGCGATGATTCGGAGAACGCGAGTAATGTAACGAGTGCGATGAAACAAACAAAGGCCGACGGTAACGAGAGACAGAGGCGGCCAACACTCCTTAGTTAGCCATATAACATTTAATCAGTTTACGTGTAATCGTTTTTTACATGCAATCGTTTAGTAACGTGTAATCGTTTTTATACGAAGCCGATCTGTGTATGTATCATAGAGCGAGAACCGAGCATACCATGAAGGTGCTACACGCAGCTTACCACCAAAGGTTATTCCAACAGGCAGACTGACCTCTGTAGCTATACTGAATACTGAATAGTAAAAGGAAATAACCAGTTTCTTTGTTGCGGAATCACTTCTTTTGGCTCTATAAACCCCGCAAGCAGCTGGCGAGCAGGCCAAAGTTGTGCTCCTCAACGCTCATCCTGATTTCCACAAACCAAACCTGACATAGTGCAGTCTTCAACATGGCAAAGGAACTTAATTTCACGGCGTCAGATTTAAGCAATATTTGTGCTTCGATCTCAAATCAAGTTTGGGACGTTCCATTCCATTCGATTTCCCTCTTCAGTATCATCGCTACGTAAAATCACTACCATCTTTCCATAACATGTCCTTTATGGTGCTCAGAAAATCCTGCAACGATTAGCAAGCTTGCATTGTTATCCTGTGCATACTGAGCTCCAAAATTGACTGGCAGTTGATACAATACGCAATGCTGCAAACGTTCCACTGCCAGCGGACGAAACACGTTCAATTGGGGCCTGACCTTGGGGCATCTACCCGTGTGTTGTGCGGTCACATGATCACATCAACCAGACCGACCTTGGCCGCCGAAATGGCACGGTGTAAATCGTTTCTTCGGAGGTATCCAAAGCGTTCAGACCACATATCGCCAATGGTGGACGAGCTCTAGGCATCGAACCGTTACCGCACGGTTTAAATGGTCAGGGGTGGCATGACCCAGATTCAGGTCGCTCCTGAGTTACATGACACCGTCGCGACAAGAAGACGCTGGCTGGCACGCGATCACCAGAGATCATCATCGAGAGCGATTCGACCACAATCGATTCGATATTTAGTTCTCTTCTATGATATTATTTTGTTTGGGGTTTAATTCATAGAATATCGAGCTTAGAAATGGACAAGCATCAGGAAAAACCGAACTTAAACTCTACACAGCATCAATAAGCGGAGCGTGAACGATGTAACTTAAAGTTCGCGCAGGCCAATTAGGTATTCTAGAACATCATTTCGGCGCGTCAAAACTCGCAGAAGCTTGGCAGAAGTTTACGAAAAAAAAAACTTTGCCATACGTCGGATAATCCCAGTACCAAAAACTCAGAGCAGGTAAACGCTGATGTTCACAAATTCACAACAAAATCCTGCCAGGTTACTGTTAAATTTATCGTGTATTTGATGCCTGTCCTCATTTCATACACATTTAACTTGTTGCCTCCAGTACGCGTCAGGTGTCGACGACATAATTGGGCAAAATCAACTTGATACTAGTATTGCGCTCAGTAGAAGTTAGTCCGGATCCGGCTCGAAATGGGCACGCGGATTGCCACGCAAGTTTGAAGCAGGATGTTTGAAGCATCAATGCCGATTTGTTTACAAAGTCAGCTAATTTACTTCTTCAGCGACAAAAAGGATACCCAGCAGACCCGCAAAAAGTACACCTAAGCAATTTTCGCACAAAATCAATGCATGTACATTGTACAATGTACATGAAGGGCGTAATATGATCCACGAATCAACGTCTTAGAATTCTTTGATGAATCAATCAAGATGACATAACAACACGAATTATTTCTGACTTGGTATTAATTATTTTCTGTATATGCATACATTCATACGAACTTAGCTAGTAATATGGCTACCAGTTATGAAAGACATGCATCAAATAGCAGTTTAAGATTTACTGAAGAAAAGACGAGAAATAAAAAAAAAACACTGAAGAAAATAAATAATTCATGATGAAAGGAGGGTTTATTCGAATAGTGAACT
>VOPJ01010925.1:0-22500 GCA_014673585.1 Semibalanus balanoides
GGCGGCGGCGGCGGCGGTGGTAGTACCCTTGCTGCTGCCGGCGGCGGCGGCGGCGGCGGCGGTGGTAGTACCCTTGCTGCTGGCGGCGGCGGTGGCGGCGGCGGTGGTAGTACCCTTCTGCTGCCGGCGGCGGCGGGCGCGGCGGCGGGTAGTACCCTTGCTGCTGGCGGCGGCGGTTTGGTAGTACCTTGCTGTGGCGGGCGGCGGTGGTGCCAGCCGGCGCCGGAGTCCAAACTCCGCCCGGCACGCCGCCGCCGGCACTCTCCGGATGCGCTGCGCCCTCTGATTGACAGAACGCGCGCGATGGTGCTGCGCTGTGCCCTGATTGATGTGTGGTGGCCATACTTAGAGGCTTCTCCTGCACTCCCAGTCTCTTCCTCCCCTTAGTCACAGAGAGAGCCAGAGCCAGAGCCAGAGCCAGAGCCAGAGCCAGAGCCAGAGCCAGAGCCAGCCAGAGCCAGAGCCAGAGCCAGAGCCAGAGCGAAGGAGAGGGAGAGGGAAACACAGCCGAGTGCACCCGCAAGGGTACTGGCAAATCCACAGTCAGCCCAGCCGTTGCGGAGTCTTTGCGACAAAACGCCTTTCAACACCCCTCACGCGGCACCCACCACGCGCAGTGGTAGTCACCTATAGGAGTCGGCACTGGTATCAATCAGGGTATGTTAGATGGAGCTGCTCAGCAAAGAAGACCGCTTGTCAATCGGACGTGCGGTCGCAAAGATATGAGCTTCTCAAAAGCGTCGCCACGGGTTGGGTCGGGTCGGGTCGGCCCGCTCATTTATCATTGTTTATGGTTTGTTGTCACTTATATCCAATCAAATCCACTAATAAGGGTTTTTCTTTGATTTTTGTCATACAAAGGAAAAAGAGGGTCGCGCCTCCTCTTTACACAATAGCGCAACCGACCTTGTAAACAACACATTTAAAGTATGAATATGACACACATGACACAATAGTTAAAAAGGAATGAGTTATACATTGTAAAATACATCCATGATAAACACATCTCCGATACGACATCTAGTGATATCTAGTCTAGATATCTAGATATCTAGTCATCTAGATATCTAGTCATCTAGATAACTAGTCATCTAGATATCTAGTCATCTAGATATCTAGTCATCTAGATATCTAGTCATCTAGATATCTAGTCATCTAGACATCTAGTCATCTAGATATCTAGTCATCTAGATATCTAGTCATCTAGATATCTAGTCATCTAGATATCCAGTCATCTAGATATCTAGTCATCTAGATATCTAGTCATCTAGATATCTAGTCATCTTAGCTATCTAGATCATCTAGTCATCTAGTGAGTTGGCCGTTATTGCCGTAATCAGATCATAATCAGATCTTTCCAATATACCACGTAAAGACGGGCGGGCGCTTCGCGCTCGCTCGTAACAAATGTTGTACTGTGCCGCAAGGCATATGCAATTGCCGTGCAATTAACACTTTCAAGGAAAACAATGAAAAGTTACACTACATAGTACAAACATAACTTAACTGGAGACTGTACCGTGGTATTACAGGTACCTACGAAAGACAAGCGGTAGACAGCGCTGTACGTCACACTATACTGCGGTATAGCGTACCTACCTTGGTGGTTCTCAGTGACACAGCTATAGTTGCTGGCTGCTGCCCCCTTTTAAAGGCAGGAATTACTCGTTACTTCTCTCCCGCCCGGCCGCCATGCATTGGGAAGACCGCAGTTCCCGACATCAAGCCATGCGGTACAGCATAATTTCAGGCGTCTCTACTAGTGCCATCTAGGAACAGGAATATAAGTAGAAGTGTGTGCTGTTGCTCTTACTCATAGTCTAAAGCAACGGATACCTACTGGATATTAGCCACCAAGTTGCTTATAAATCAGCTGTTTTGCGACAGTTGCGCTACACACGCCGCAAAAGCAAACGCCAGCTGACGTTCTCCAGCCGTCTGCTCTGCTGTGGAATGTGGATTGCCCCTCCCCCTGATGACAGTCACCGTCTGCCGCCAGATGTCCGATGACGACCGGATGTCGTTGACGACGGCCGTCAGCGACGACGAGGAGGAGGCCGAAGCGTCGGCACGGCCTCGCCTTACCGCGTCTCCCGGTCTGGCAGCTCAGCCGCCTCCTCTCAACTGCACCGGCCGCCGTGCGAAAGGCGGGGGTGATACTGCCACCGGCGCCGTGCGAAAGGCGGGGTTGAAGTACTGCACCGGCGGCCGTCCCAAAGGCGGGGTGAGTACTGCACCGGCGCCTGCCCGAAGGCGGGCGTGAGTACACTGCACCGGCGCCGTCCCAAAGGCTGGGGTGAGTTACTGACCGGCGCCGTCCCAAAGGCGGGTGATTTACTTTGCACCGGCGCCGTCCCAAAGGGGGTAAGTACTGCACGGCGCCGTCCAAAATGCGGGCGTGTGTACTGCACCGGCGCCGTGCGAAAGGCGGGGTGAGTACTGCACCGGCGCCATCCGAAAAGCGGGGTGAGTACTGCACCGGCGCCGTCCGAAAGGTGGGGTGAGTACTGCACCGGCGCCGTTCCGAAAGGCGGGGTGAGCACTGCACCGGCGCCGTTCGAAAGGCTGGGTAAGTACTGCACCGGCGCCGTCCCAAAGGCGGGGTGAGTACTGCACCGGCGCCGTCCCAAAGGTGGGGTGAGTACTGCACCGGCTCCGTCCGAAAGGCGAGGTGAGTACCTGCTGAGACTGAACTGTCTGAAAGGTGGGGTGAGTACTGAAACAAAATGTGTAAGTCATAAGCCAACAGAAAGCAAAATTGCTGCATCCGAAGCCCACACTAGTTAATTTGTTTTACTTTTGTAATGAGTGAATAGATATGCTATGCATACTTAGTCAAATTGGTGTTCATTCAAAGAATAGACTAACTTAATCTTTAGATACGTATTAAATACGATAAATGAAATTTGAATTTATTCTCTCATTTGTCATTAGAAACATAATCAATATATTCAACATAATGATGCGTAAGCTTTCGGAAACGGGCGAATTTAATCAATTAATGTTCGCATTTTAAGGAATCTTTCATACCTCTGCTGCGTAGGTTCGCGTACTCAAAGTGTCATTATTCTAGTGAGTGCCCCTCCTGAGAGCTGTTCTGTTCTGTGCGCCATGGTGGGCAGCTGAGCTGCAGAGCCGGATCGGTGCAGGTGCACTGTGACTGGATTTCCAGCTGACATGGCTGGCTGATCTTGGTTCGAGTCTGAAAGTCGTCGGCTCTGTCCGAGATTTATTACGTTCCTTCCAGACAGCGGCGGCCAGACGTGGTATGAGAACGCCTGCCCCACTCGTGTTCCGTCTAAAATCAACTCCTTTACACTCCTTGACCTAGTTTGGTCTGTTGACTGGCATTCGAGGAAATGTGCAAATATGCGATGTTTAAATATGTAGGAAGTTGGAACCCAGCCTCACCAGTAAGACGCCTTAATCGGCGAGGGACAAGCGAGCCCGTATAAACCCGATAGCAAGGCAATTGATACGCTGTCATCTTAACTCTACCTTGCCAGTAGAGTAATCTAAAAACACACACACACACACACACACAATTTCAGCTTAATCGGTCAGCGCATCCGCGGAACTGGAAGTGCCAAGTAAGATTATGTTGCCTACCTGTGGCCATGGGTGTAACTTAAACCCTCGCTCCGACGGGGGTCTGAGCCAACATAGAACCGACGGGGAGGGGGCGGATAACCGCCCTCTACCAGAGATCTCCAAAACTGCGCAACGTAGCGAGAAGCAGAAAACGGCGTTAAGGAAGCCGTGACGATTACTAGAGAAAATCAATTATTATTTTTTATCAGGTCAATATTGCGGTCACCAGAGGTCAAAACAGGTCAAATTTCCCATGTTTCGAGTAAATTGAGCAGATTATTTTTATCAGGTCAATGTTGAGGTTACCAGAGGTCAAAACAGGTCAAATGTTCCGATATTTCGATTAAATTGAGCACTGCTTCACATAATCCGGGCTAGCTCAGAAACTAAAATAGCTAGGAACATAGGTAAAAAACACTGAATTGCCCTTGAAACGCTCTTGCTGTAATATGTACTCAAATTTGAGATAGGATCAATAGTTGAGGCTCCAGAGGTTAGCAGATGTCAAAATGCTTAATTTCACGGAAAAGGTGTTTTGCTAATAACTTTGTATTAATCAAAGCTAAAGAAACGCTTTTGTCATCATCATGTTTCTCCAGTCACGGCACATCGAATTATATATCTGATGACCTAGCCTGGTCAAATTAAAATAAAATTTACCTGACCTGACCTGGTCATGTCAAGGTCAAGTCAAATTTCATGTCACTTGATGACAATCGATAAGAGAAACAGAATGGCGAACACCTGTCACTCTGCCCTACGTAGAAGATGTGTTATTGTACAAAAATCATATGTCCTAGGGGCACATAGGATTTGACCTAAAAAAATCACGGAAGAAAATTACAACATTCATTATTCTGCTTAGCTCCAAAATAGTGATACTGATGAAAACTGACCAGATTTAGCTAGGATTGTTCGACTGGTGCACATTTCAATTTTCCCCATCGACTTATAATGGGAGGTTACGAAATTGACATGGCCTCAGGTCGCCGTTATAAAAAATCCGAGATATACGAACTGTAGATACATACGTGTTTATTACACTGTGTGAGTTTCAAACTATTTGGTTAACCACTGTGGCTTTGGCATGTCAAACTTTCAAAAACGTGACTTGAGGTCAGGTCATTTAATGTGACCTGACGACGTGACCTTGAAAGTTAGAAGATTAAAACTTTCACAAAGTGTGGGTAATTTATGGCGCTGCGCGCCACCGTTTTTCCGCTACTCCTGAAAAACCCAGGGGGCGGATATACGCCCCCCACACGTTGGTGCGCGGGTTAATGTAAATTGGGGTTGTAGCTATAACCCAATTCGTCAAATCATTTGGGAATTAAACATTATGCCTATGACGCGATGTAGTATAAATGGGGCTCTTAACAACTAAGTGAAATACCAATGAGTTTCAAAACCTACGTTTTCTGCCTGTGGCCATGGCACCACCACAAATAAAATATATACACTTACAGGAGTCGCCACTCCCTGGCTTTCCCTTTGCTGTTGGCGACCACGCAGTGCTGCTATATTCGCCCCTCCGAGTTCTTTCAGAAAGGGAAAGCCACTCGGCCGCTCGCTCCAGCCCGGGACCCTATGAGACCCATGCAAACGAATTAAAATGTGATGTTGGCTCACTGTTGTGTTGATTTAAATATTTCGAGGTCAAGTGTTATTTCAAATAGCCTCTAGCTGGTCAATTAGCATCTAGCATCTAGCTTATCGCCGCGTCTTTTCACTTCTGGCTTCTATAGAAGCCACGCGGTCGTCAAAAGCGTCGGTGTGACACCTCCTGTATACCTATCTGTTCTCCGAGGCGTCACCTACCGCGCCCGGCCGCCAGAGGTGGAGGTGATCTGTGTCACACGACAACCCTGACGCGGTACGTGTCACGCGCCATGCTGACCCCTCATGTAAGACGAAACATGTCAACAACATATAATTGATTGAATTGGTCTATCAGATGGCGATGACCGCTTGTCAATCGGATGCGGGATTTCAACGATATAAGCCTCTGAACAGCCTTACGGTCGGGTCAGGTCGGGTCGGCCGATTTTTTGTCTGATTATATGTGATATAAATCCCGTATTCAGTGAGGACTCGCTCGCTCTTCGCGCTCGCTCGTAATGAGGCCCGAAGAAAGGGAAATGTTTCAAATCAGATCATTCGCTCGATCCATATCCATTCGTTTGATATCCCAATCCAGTTAATGCGCATCCGATTCTTCTAGTTAAACGGTGATTTAATCCCGTGGAAGCAAACAGGTTCTCATAAATTATTTGCAAAACCGCGCTGAACTAATGATTCAGTGCCGCGTAATGTCAACCAATGCACTTGATTGAGGCCTGATGTGTGGCGAAAGCATTTGCACTTCGTTTTAGATCATTTAAGAGTAAATGAAAGTTGATCAGTTAAAATAATAACTTGTGTAACGGGCTTTAGGCCCTCCCCACACGGGTGCGTTTTTCATGCGTTGCGTTGCGTTCGGTCCCAATATTCCGCAAATAATAGCTTTCCTAAGCTTTCAACAAGCTGATTAATATATAAGAATAGCGTCGTGAAGCACCGCAACGTGTGGACGAATCGAGAAAGCGTGACAGCTATCAGACCCGCCGTGACGGATCGGAACGCAACGCAACGCATGAAAAACGCACCCGTGTGGGTAGAGCCTTAAACTTGTGTCCTTCATAATGCATACGAAAAACGGGTTGACTCGTGCGAATATTTAGAGTAATTACGCACATGCTGAAATTTGCATATTTATAGCTATATGAAGATTATGTTTGCAACACTTCGGCAATGGAGGTCGTTTTCTCATCCAATTGCGTGTCCCTTTTTTATTGAAATGTATATTGTCTGATAACCAAAACGCTACTTTTATATTGGATTCGGTGCGATTTTGCTGAGAGACACATTTCCACTGGAGACACCTTCCCGATATTGGCAGACGCCCTGTGATCATGTAATTTGACCGGTTGTGTCGTGTCCGTAGGTTCCTCTCCGTGAAAAAGTGGCTGTTGCGGAAGAAGCACCAGGTGGAGCTGGCGAGAAAGCGTGGCTGGAAGGGCTACTGGGTGTGCCTGAAGGGCACCACGCTGCTGTTCTACCCGTGCGAGTCGCGGGAGGGGCGCAGTATCGAACAGGCGCCCAAACACCTCATCATCGTCGACGGAGCCATCATGCAGTCGATCCCGGAGCATCCAAAGCGCGAGTACATCTTCTGCCTCAGCACAGCGTTCGGAGACGCGTACCTCTTCCAGGTGAGAAAGAGCACCGCTCCTCAGCCTGGGTAGCCGATACGTACCTCTTCCAGGTGAGAAAGAGACCGCTCCTCAGCTGGGTCACCCATACGTACCTCTTCCAGTGGAAAGAGCACGCGCTCTCAGCCTGGTAGCCGACTACGTCCTCTTCCAGTGGAAAGAGCACGTCCTCAGCCCTGGTGCCGATACGTCTCTTCAGGTGAGAAAGAGCACCGCTCCTCAGCCTGGGTCGTCCGATACTACCTTTCCAGGTTAGAAGGCACGCTCCTCAGCTGGGTAGCCGATACGTACCTCTTCCAGGTGAGAAAGAGCACCGCTCCTCAGCCTGGGTAGCCGATACGCCCGTGTGCATTAAACATACCTGCTTACTAAATACTGGGTAATGCAAGTTGCAACCTACATTCGTCTTATTTGTATCCAGTGTAAACTTTCTGAGAGAGAATCCAACCAAGCCACATCGCTGGCTGTTTCAGTAATATAACATGGTCTGTCTATTCCGACCTGCGTTGGTTGGGGCCGGCTCTTGATTGGCCTTTCTGAGAGTATCCTGGTGGTTAATATATTATTATATTATATATATATTATATATATATAATATATATATTACATATATATATATATATATATATAGTATATATATAATATAATATATAATATATATATAATATTATATATATATCATATAATATTACTGTAACCATCCTAATGTGCGTGGTACTGGTACTATGGGTATGATGTCATGCATGCGTCAGTCAAACAAAACGGCGCGTTGGAAGGAGTGTTCTGCTCAGGGGGTTTAGTTAGACCCCCGGATCTCTAGCCCTGGACTTCGCCGGGCGGCCGATTTATTAGTTTTACCCCCTACGGATGCAGTTTGCATCCCTCGGGGACGACACTCAATTCAATAACATAAATGATTGAATGGGGGTATCAAATGGCAAAGACCGCTTATCAATCGGATGTGGAACTTGACAGATTCAAAAGCCTCTAAAAAGCGTTACGGTCGGGTCGGGTCGGGTCGGGTCGGCCGCTGATATGTGAGAAAATTTCCGTATTCAGTGGGGACTCGCTCGCACTTCGCGCTCGCTCGTAATGACCGATAAATATTAAGTCATGTAACTATGCTACATGCTACAATTACATGCTACATAATCACATAAATGATTGAAATCGTCTGTTGTAACATCGCGAATCGTGAGGGTATTTATGAACAATGCTGACAGGCAGGCACGAAAAAATGGGCTCGGCTGGATACTAACGAAAAAGGCTGCATGCATTGATCTTATTGATGTTAGCCAAGCCTACGGAGTTTGAATCGAAGTGAAAATAACAATAACTGGCGGAGTCTAAGTAAAATTAACCAGACTGGCTGAGATCGAATCTAAGTGAAATCAATAGCTCCCTATTTTATGTCCATCTTGCGTTCATAAAGCTAAACAAGTTTGCAGGTAATTACGGTTTTCGGAGGTTGAAGATAAACATAAACTCGAAAAAAAATATCTGCAGCTTACACGACCGTAACAAAATACTAGACTCATTGCACTTGTGCATAATTCGTTCATGCTTATTGCTTGTAAAGAATCTCCCACCGGAAGTTGCCACTGCTTCCCTGCCTGCCTGCCATTAGTTGGTTCTGGTGTGGCGTCATCCACACACTGACCAATCAACACCCAACGTGTGAATGACGAAGTTGTGACGGCATCCACTGAGCGTACTGACCAATCAGCACTCGAAGTAGGAATCCCGTAGGTAGCCTGATTGTAAACTTGCGTCCGAGCCGCGGTGGACTGAGCCGTCGCGGTGACGCCAATGGCAGCCTGTCAAACCGAACATCGACCTGCCCGCAGGCGCCGTGCCAGGTCGAGCTGGAGAACTGGATCAACAGCATCCACAGCGCGTGCGCGGCGGCGTTCGCGAGGCACCGCGGCAAGACGGGCACGCTGCACCTGCTGCAGGAGGACATCTTCCGACTGGAGCGCTCCATTGAGTCGGTGAGTGCCGCGCTACTCCATTGAGTCGGTGAGTGCCGCGCTTGTGCGAGGGAAGGGGAAGAGGGCTGAAGCAACACTGCATGGTGCGGTGAGTCGTTGAGAGCCGCGCTGTGCGAGGGAAGGGAAGAGGGGCTGACATAACGACTGCAGGGTCGGGTGACGGTGAGTGCCGCGCTGTGCGAGGAAGGGACGAGGGCTGAAGACACGATGCAGGGTTGCGGGTGAGTGGGCCGCGCTGTGCGAGGGAAGGGGGAGAGGGCTGAAGAGACTGAGGGTGCGGGGAGTGCCGCGCTGTGCAGGGAAGGGGAAGAGGCTGAAGACGACTGCAGGGTGCCGAGGTGGAGGTGAGTGCGCGGCTGTGCGAGGAAGGGAAGCTTGAAGAACGACTGAGGGTGGCGGTGAGTCGGTGAGTGGCCGCGCTGTGCGTGGGAAGGGGAAAAGGCTGAAGACGACTGCAGGGTGCGGGTGAGCGCCGCGCTGTGGCGAAGGAAGGGGAAGAGGGCTGAAGAACGACTGCAGGGTGCGGTGAGAGCCGCTGTGCGAGGGAAAGGAAGAGGGCTAAAGAACGACTGCAGGGTGCGTGAGTCGGTGGAGTGCGCGCTGTGCGAGGGCAAGGGGAGAGGGCTGAAGAACGACTGCAGGGTGTCGGGTGAGGTTGATGCCGCGCTGGCGAGGGAGGGAGAAGAGGGCTGAGAAGACTGCAGGGTGGGGGTGAACGGTGAAGTGCCCGCTGTGCGAGGGAAGGGAAGAGGGCTGAAGAACGAAACTGCAGGGTGCGGGTGAGCTGTGCGAGGGAAGGGGAAGAGGGCTGAAGAACGACTGCAGGGTGCGGGTGACTGCAGGGTGCAGGACTGCAGGACTGCAGGGTGCGGGTGAGAGCTTGAGAGGCTTTCAAGAAATGCTGACTGAGCTGCGCAGTCAATGTGTAGACAGGTGCGAGAGTGACTATGTAGTTCAGTATACCGGCAGGTCAGCTGGATGAAGATAGCTCTGGAATTTGATAAATGGGGAAGCCCAATATTAAATGTGCCCACAAGGTGACACTATAAACAGCTGAGCTGAGCTGTGCCCAGATGCAGCAACACCATGCCGTTTGATTAACAAATATCTGTTTTTGTCTCGAGACTTCCGGTGTTGGAGAAAAAGTACTGTTTAACTTGTAATGTAAAAAACAGCAGGAAATGGGCACTAATATGCGATAGGTATTCGCAGATTTATGTTCCTTAGATTTCGGAAATGATAAACCGGAGACTT
Source organism: Semibalanus balanoides (assembly GCA_014673585.1). NCBI lineage: Eukaryota > Metazoa > Arthropoda > Thecostraca > Balanomorpha > Balanidae > Semibalanus > Semibalanus balanoides. The sequence goes on from VOPJ01010925.1 coordinate 10,088, forward strand.
AATTTAATATACTTTGTTTGCTAAAACCATATTTTCTGAGTAATTTGTCTTAGGTTTTCTTTGTCCGACATTTTTATAAAATAAAAATAGTCCGAATGTTTTGTATGGATGGTTTCCGAGGTCAGGACCGCGCTACAGCAGAGCTTGTTGCGCAGGTTCATGACCTCACCACCGATCTGCGAATCCTGTTGCCGGCAGAATTTAGAGACGAAAGTTGCAACGTGCCCGCATACCTGGACAACGGTCCCCCCCGCTCATAACGTCACCTGGCTTGAGTGCGACCGCTGCACCGCCGCAGGCCATCCCAGTCAGGAGCAAATAGCGAGCGCCGAAGCGACTCGAACCCGGGCTGCCAAACCGGGATGGGTCAGAAGTTCAGCGCTCTCCCACTGAACCACAGGGGCGGACAATCATAACTTCGGAGGGAGGGTTTCTTGGAAGCGTTGTTTACAGTCGCAACTTAGCAGTTGCACTTTTCTGCATACCGTGTCACAAAATGCGTCATTGAAAACAAAATTCGAATATTGTACTATTGGTTCCAAAATAAGCGTCCCGACTATTGTTTCCAAAGAGCTGGGCTGGCCGGTACTACAGTTAAAGGAAATAGTTCCTTCCACACTGGGTTTGAACTGAGAGCAATTTGTAGCCGTGTTGAAAAATCCCTAACTGCAATTTCTGGCTGAAAGCCGGCTCTCCAGCCGCATATATTGACTTTTTGTCGTGTATTGTGGGCCTCACACACCTGGGCTAGATGCATTGTGAGCCTCCACACACTGGCGCAGAGGCTTTACAGTAACTTCGCGACTATACATCAATCTGATTGGCTGAGCCCACGTCCTGACGTTGCGAATACGCATACAGGTTTGATGGAATTTAATTTTACGTCCTTCTATTCATTGAATCGGCGCGATGTATCGGCTATTTTTGTCATTATGAAAAGAAGTTGTATTTGAAAATATAATCAAATTGTGTTTGAAAAAAAATCAAGGTGAATACACCGCCTTTGGAAAAGTATGTAGAATGATGGAGATGAGTGCCACTTATCTGGGCACTCATCTCCATCATTCCTTTTACGGTATAACCACTTACGGTATAAGGGAATATACCCAAGACGGTATATTCCCTCTAACCCTATTCCCTGCGGGCGGCCAGAATTACGTTAACCTGCGGGGGGCAGATTCTGCCCCCAGAGATCTCAATAACCGCTTGGCCGATTTCGATGGGACAAACACCATTCGATTCCTCGTGAAGAAATCTTTCTTTTTGGATCCAGAAATTGCTTTTTTGCTCTAAAATGGGGGGCCAGGGGGCAAAAAATACGATTTTTGTGTTTTTAGACAGGTCAGTGTGCCATGTCATTCGACGCGAATTTGCGTGACAAAACAAACGTTGTTTGAGCTTCGCAATGTCATGTTGCTTCAATGTGTGAAGGGAACACAGTACAGAAACGAAAAACCATAGGCGCACTCGGGATCAAAATGGTGGCAGAATTTTGTGATAAAAAATATCGTGCTTTCTCTAGTGTTTTGGGCGTGGGCAACGTCACATGTGGGGTCTGCTGTTGTTGTTTATTGTTTAATGTTAACAAATTGTGCCATGGCGGATGTCAGGTGAACAACGTGGTGGGCACCAGTGCGGAACCGATCTTTTATCATCTTGCTTATTTGAAAGTTGGCTAAAATTACGGAGACTTATCGCCTCCCATTTTAATGTATCCTGAGTGCGCCTGCTGCCAAATATTTAAATAAATCCAGATATGTATGAATGTACAAAGGCATGGACTTAGTTCTGACGGCTTTTATTCCCCCGCACACGACAGGAAGTATGCGCCGCATCCAACCGCACTCGAAACGCACCTCCCAAAAACATGAACCTCTTGGAGCCGCCTCTGCTGGCCGATTTTTTTCAAAAGATTGTTGCACAGAATCCGGGTCCATCTCATATTTAGGAAAAGTCCAAAAGTTTCAAGACGATAGACGTAACGGTTCAGAAGCGGCGGGCGAAAACTACCGGGGGGGCAGAATCTGCCCCCCCGCAGGGAATAGGGTTAACTGCTGTGCGGGCCAACCCAGCGGAACCCTTTTTTTAACTAATGGTAACTAATATTATGGATGCAAAAATGATTGTAACCATGTCAAATATTTATATTTCAATAAAAAAAGTCCAGAAATATAAGCTATAAGCAAAAGTATAGATAATGGTACCTGCATATATAATGTTTGAATACTTAATGCAGCAAATCAAACATGTTTCATTATGTTACATTATGGATCTTATAACCTACATGCATATTATTAATTATTGAATAACGTAGAGCATATGAGAGCTAATGAACATGAAGTCCTTAATTCATTATTAAGTTGACATTGGGTTTTCCCAATCCGGTGGCAGTACCATGAGCTTTTGAACCAGATTGAACCAATTTGTACCGCCTGAACCCATCTTAACAGGCAGGTTTGAATTTCTTCACGATTGTACATACCTATACATTGTATGCATACCTGCGTCCTGCAGTCCGCAGACTGCATACCTGCGTCCTGCTAGTTCTGCGGCTGAGGAGTGCACTGACCGACTGTGGGCAGATCTGGCGCAGATGGCTGACCGTGGCAGATCTGGCGCAGATGGCTGACCGTGGCAGACCTGACGCAGATGGCTGACCGTGGCAGACCTGACGCAGATGGCTGACCGTGGCAGACCTGACGCAGATGGCTGACCGTGGCAGATCTGACGCAGATGGCTGACCGTGGCAGATCTGACGCAGATGGCCGAATCTGGCAGACCTGGCGCAGATGGCTGACCGTGGCAGATCTGACGCAGATGGCTGACCGTGGCAGATCTGGCGCAGATGGCTGACCGTGGCAGATCTGGCGCAGATGGCTGACCGTGCAGCATCTGGCGCAAGATGGGCTGACCTTGTTTGGGGGGGGGGGCTCTGGTTTCTGGGTCCCTGGTCGTGGTGGTGGTCCCCTGCGTGTTTCTTGCCTCGTGGCAGACCTGACGCATAGGCTGACCGGTGGCGGAGATCTGGCGCAGATGGCTGCCGTCGGCAGATCTGGCGCAGATGGGCTGACCGTGGCGAATCTCGGCGCAGCACGGCTGACCGCATGGCGATCTGACGCAGATGGCTGACCGTGCCGACCTTGACGCAGATGGCTGACGTGCACGCTCCCTCGGCGGCAGATGGCGTACTGTGGCAGATCTGGCGCAGATCGGCTTTGCAAAAACCCACCCGCGTTTCGGCAGCATCTGGCGCAGATGGCCGAGTGGGCAGAGTCTGGCGCAGAAATGTGACCGTGCGACCTGACCAGATGCTGACCGTGGCGATCTGAGCAGACTGGCTGCACGTATGGGTACGATTCTGAACGCAGTGGCTGCACCGTGGCAGATCTGGCGGCAGATGCCGAATGTGGCAGATCTGGCCGCAGCCATGGCGTACGCGTGGCAGACCTGACCAAGAATGCTTAAACCGTGGCAACCTGGCCAGATGGCTGACCGTGGCATGATCTTGCGCAAGATGCTGACCCGTCGGCAACCTGACGCATCATGGCTGACCGTGGCAGACCTGGCGCAGATGGCTGACCGTGGCAGCTCCCTGCGCAGATGGCTGACCGTGGCCAGATGTGGCCGCAGAGGCTCTGAACCGGGCAGATCTGACTGCGAGGATGGCTGACCACGTCGCGCCCAGATCTGGCGCCAGACTGGCTGACCGTGGCAGATCTGGCGCAGATGGCTGCACTGTATCATACGTCACACGCTTGATGTGCCGCAGGACTCGAAGCTGAAGCACATGGCGGACATGCAGCTGAGCGTCGTCTCCGAGCAGGACAACAAGCAGGAGCTGACGACACAGCTGGCCGGCTACGATGACAGCCTGGAGCGGCTCCACTGCGAACAGTTCAGGCTGCGCTGCTACATGGCCTCCTTACAGGGCGGCGAGCTGCCGAACCCTAAGGCAAGTCTCGAACGAGCTGTCAGCTGCCGTGTTTGATAGTCTACGGTCGATGGACCAACCACGCAGCGCTGTCTCTCCTCGCTGTCTCACACGTGTGTCTCACCTCGCTGTCTCACACGTGTGTCTCACCTCGCCGTCTCACACGTGTGTCTCAGTTCTCACCTCGCTGTCTCACACGTGTGTCTCACCTCGCTGTCTCACACGTGTATCTCGCCTCGCCTGTCTCACACGCGTTTCGCCTCGCCGTCTCACACGTGTGTCGAACCTCGCTGTCTCACACGTGCTCGCCTCGCGTCTCACAGTGTGTCTCACCTCGCTGTCTCAAGTGTGTCTCACCTCGCCTGTCTCACACGTGTGTCTCACTTCGCCGTCTCACACGTGTGTCTCACCTCGCTGTCTCACACGTGTGTCTCGCCTCGCTGTCTCACGGACGTCTTGCCTCGCCTGCTGCAGGGCCTGCTGACGCACGTGTCTCGCATCACCAAGATGACGCTGAACCGGCTGGGTGTCTTCAACGTGTCCTCGTTCCACGCCTACATCTGTGCGCGCAGCCCGAGCCTGCTCAACAACCTGCTGGCCGGCCGAGGAGCCACCAAGAGGCGGGCGCCGATGCTGTCACGCAGCGGCAGCGGCGGCGGCAGTCGCTCCCTCACCCAGGACGGCGTGGATGAGTCGCAACGCACCTATCGGGTCCGCATGCCAGACAATCAGGTCAGTCAGGGGTCTGGTCCGCGTCCCAGACAATCAGGTCAGTTAGGGGTCTGGTCAGGTCCTCATGCCAGACAATCAGGTCAGTCAGGTGTCTGGTCAGGTCCTCATGCCAGACAATCAGGTCAGCCAGGGGTCTGGCCAGGTCCGCGTGCCAGACAATCAGGTCAGGCAGGGGCCTGGTCTGGTCCGCGTCCCAGACAATCAGGTCAGTCAGGGGTCTGGTCAGGTCCTCATGCCAGACAATCAGGTCATCCAGGGGTCTCATCAGGTCCTCGTGCCAGACATTCAGGTCAGCCAGGGGTCTGGTCAGGTCCTCATGCCAGACAATCAAGTCAGCCAGGGGTCTGGTCAGGTCCTCATGTCAGACAATCAGGTCAGCCAGGGGTCTGGTCAGGTCCGCGTGCCAGACAATCAGGTCAGCCAGGGGTCTGGTCAGGTCCTCATGCCAGACAATCAGGTCAGCCAGGGGTCTGGTCAGGTCCTCATGGTGGCTTTAATAAACGTAAACTGGATCGATTTGCTATTACTGCAAAACTGTATGAGTTTTTGCTCTTGAAATTGCTTGTATTCTGTTTCAATTATATTTTTGATTTCCTTTTTACGTCCTATCGTCGTTATTTTCAATTTTGTATTCCCCTCTAATGTTTCAATAAACTCACAGACATCGGCTGGCGCCTGGCTCCCGTCATTTGAGGAGCCCTTTTAACCGGGAGATGTGTGTACTGTTTTCTCAGTTCGTCACCATTTACCTCCGTGACAATATGACGGTGGAGGACTTCCTCATTTCTGCCTCCCTGAAGAAGAATCTCAACCCCATGGAGCAATTTGTGCGCGTCAAGAAGAGGAGGGACATGGAAGCGACAAACTATTTTGTACCACATCATTCCGATCTCATAGACAATTACGTAAGTATTATTACAACTTCACAACACTTATAATTTCACTGACACTTACAACTTCATTGACACAACTTCACTGACACCTACAACTTCATTGACACTTAAAACTTCACTGACACTTACAACTTCACTGACACTTACACAACTTCACTTTAACTTCACTGACACAACTTCACTTACACAACTTCACTGACACTTACATCTTCACTTTAAATTCACTGACGTCGCGTCCGAATCAGCGTTTTCGGCAAACTGTGTCGAAATCGGCGTTCACATTGCATGCGTTTTGAACCGAAACAATGTGTGTCAACGAGCAATGCTGTGCATTTCTTTGTGTGAGAATACATGAGCTTATATGTATCCATAAGGCATCTTTTAAAACGAGACTCACATCACATCATTGCCTACAAACCACTTAGTTATGCTTCTCGCAGTCTGCGGACCAGTCTCTTCAAGAAAGCTAATCTTGCAAAGTCCAGTCTCTCGCAGAAACGTCCCGACTCCCGCGGATCATCATATATTCATGGTTTTGACGTGTCACAATTAGCCAGCTAGTTTTAATTTCATTGGGTACTTTACTGAAAAGAAAGGATGCAAAGGACTTCAAGCCTGTTTGAATGGCTTTTCGCTGAAGTTCCTGGGCCTCACTTCCCCCCCCCCCCACTGGTCCCGGGGAACATATCACTGTGCCCCCTCCCCCCCAAACAACAACTGCGCTTCCTAGGACCATCGCTGTTGATCTGCGTCCCTGTGCCCAGGGGCATAGCCAGGATTTAGCTCAGGGGGCGGAGGCAAATGGGATCAGAGAGAACCTCGTAGTCAATGGGGGCCACATAACTAGAACAATACAGTGTGTCGACACATCAGTTTTCGACAAAAACAATTTTTGAAGGTTTTGGGAAGCCAAATATCAAAATGGGAAAAATCTTAGATGATCATTTTCAAAAGAATGCCATTTTTTGTCTTTCAGCGGTGTTTTTTGCAATTTGCTCAAAAACACGAATTTATACGATTTGTCAAACGTTTATCATTTTTCCACCGAAAATAGCATGGCATGACGTCACTAAAACGTCGTTTTCTCCCAAGGTACTCCACCATTTGCATTAAAATGTTATGATAAGACGTAGAACGGATCCAGCATGAGGTTCTCAAAGCCTCCAGGGAGGGCATGGCCCATTTGGCTACGCCAAATGGACCCCCTCTTGGCTACGCCACTGCTGTGCCACCCCCCAGTCCTGTCCCGGGGACCATCACTGATAACCTGCGTCACTGCCTCCCCCCAGTCGCTGTTCCGGGGGGACCATACTGATGACCTGCGGTCGCTGTGCCCTAGGACCATCACTGATAACCTGCGTCACTGTGCCCCCAGTTGCAGACGCACGAGGTGTGCGAAATCTGCACCAAGGTGCTGTTCCAAGTGGAGTTGTCACGCTCTGCGCAGGACCAGATGTGGGGCTTCAGTGTCGAGGCAGAGCTGATAGAGAACGTGGATCGCCAGGACGAGCTGTGCTGCTACATCTCTCGGGTGGAGGACCGATCCCGGGCTGCTCACACCGGTCAGTTGGCCGGCAGCATACTGTAGCAGTGTAACAGAGTTCAGAGTACCCATACGACGCCGCTCGGGAGGTTGGCAGGATACTGTAACGGGACGCCTACAGCATCCTGTTAGTGGTGTAACATAACCTGTTTCCTTGCGCCAGTATGTACTGACGCCAGCTGCGTCTGTCTTCCGTACAGGGCTGATCCGGGGTGACGAGATCATGGTGATCAACGGGGCGATCGTCTCCGACCTGGACATGATGTATCTCGAGTCGGTGCTGCAGGAGGAGTTGGCGCTCTGCCTAATGATGCGGTCCTCCAGGACAGAGGTGAGAGGGTGGGGTGTCTCACAGGACAGAGGTGAGAGGGTGGGGTGTCTCACAGGACAGAGGTGAGAGGGTTGGGGTGTCTCACAGGACAGAGGTGAGAGAGTGGGGTGTCTCACAGGACAGAGGTGAGAGGTTCAGGGGTAGCTCACAGGGCAGAGGTGAGAGGGTTGGGGTTTCTGGGGGCTGCAGTTGCTGCATCTTCTGACTGCAGTTGCAAACATGTGAACTCATTTTTCTAGCTGATATTGGCTTATATGCCCTATTCGACTCGAGTGAATTAAAACTAACTTATCTGCAGTTCGTTTCGGAGCTTGGCCCAGATGGTGGACCTGTACGTATATCGCATTAATTGATGTTCAAAATAACAGATTACATTAAACTCCTGATAAGGTGTTTTTTAGCTCTTTGTGCGTTTAGAGCTTTAGATAATGCGTGTGAATTATAACAGGAGACTAAAGGGTACGGGAACTACTCCCGTACCCTTTTCTGACTCGGGAAAAATGAAGGATCATTAACATCTGTAATGCAGATACTTCCCCGATGCATGCCTCCCGATTTTCGTGTGCCTATTTCGGCAATGAAACTTCGTGCTCAGCACAGCTCTGAAAGCACTGTGCGGTGACCGATGATTGCCAAGCTGTCTTTGCGGCTGTATATTGTATCGGTCAGCGTCTGTCAGAGTGGGACGCGGGTCCGCTGTGTGGTTAATGCGCCTCCGGCACCGCTGTGTGACTCGCCAGGTACCGGATGTGGCCAACCTAATGAAGGCGACAGACGACATCATCGAGCGGCTCGTCTGTCCGCCACCACCCTCCGACAACGCCGTCAGGGACGACGACATTGACAACATGATCGTGCCTAGCGTCAAGTCCTGGAGTGAGTAACGTTACACGGCACCTCAGCGGGCTGGGGCCGCTGGTCCGGTCCTGCTGAGGTGGGGTCCACTGGGGCCTGTTATGCTGGGGACTGGTTCACTGGGGCCTGTCCTGCTGAGGTGGGGTCCACTGGGGTCGGGTCGGCTGGGGTGGGGTCCACTGGGGCCTGTCCTGCTGGGGACTGGTCCACTGGGGCCGGGTCGGCTGGGGTGGGGTCCACTGGGACCAGGTTGCTGGGTAGTGTCCACTGGGCCGGTCGGCTGGGTGGGTCCACTGGGGGCCGGGTCGGCTGCGGGTTGGGGTCCACTGGGCCGGGTCGGCTGGGCCGGGTTGACTGGGTGGGGTCACTGGGGCCGGGTTCGCTGGGGGGGTCCACTGTGGCCGGGTTGGCTGGGCCGGGTGGCTGGGTGGTCCACTGGAGGCCGCTCGGCTGGGGTGGCGGTCCACTGGGGCGGGTTGCTGTAGGTTTTGGGGTTCCAACCTGGGGGCCGGGGGGGGCTTCGGGGCCTGGGTGGTCCACTGGCTCGGCGTCGGCTGGTGGGTGGGGTCCACTGGGGCCTGGTTGGCTGGGGTGGGGTCCACTGGGGCCGGGTCGGCTGGGTGGGGTCCACTGGGGGGCGGGTTGGCTGGGGGGTCCACTGGGGGCCGGGTTGGGCTGGTGGGGTCCTCTGGGGTCAGGTCGGCTGGTGATGGGGTTCACTGGGGCCGCTCCGGTCGCGCGGGTCAGTTGCGGCCACACTGTCTCGCCTATGGGAAGACGAGCAGACTAAGCTCGTAGAGACGAATGTTGAAGCTTCGCGATAGAGCTTTGTGTCATTTTCCAAGCAGTTGCTTTTTTTACTCATTATTAGTTGCTTTATTTGTACCAAATATGAATTAACACTTGGCTGTGTCTTTGTCGACAGGTCGTGAAAAGACCGACATCGAGGGCTGCCCACCGCCGCCATCAGATACGTCAGATCGGTCCAATGTCTCGTCAGTCGAGATCGAGAATCTCCTCAAGGTGAGCAGAGAGACGATGCTGAGCGTTACTCGACCCTTTCGAAAGATCTACCACTGGAATCAATCCTACACTTTTCCGCCTGCAATAAGCAGGAGTTAGTGTGGTCAGTACTCGTTATAATACGCAAATGAATGTGAGTGTGTGTGTGTGTGTGTGTGTGTGTGATTGGGGTTTTGGGAGGGGCACTAAAGCACATTGAGGCTATCAAGCGCCCTACGCATATGAATGAAATGATACATTTAAAACAATCTTGTCGCGTTCAGGGAGGGCCATTATTACTTGTGCTTAACAACTTAGCAGTAATCAGGGCGTAGCTTCTCCAAAAAGTTTTGGGGCTGAGCTAGGAAAAATCGCTTTAGGTCCATCAAAATCCACCAAAATGCAGATTTTCCCGGATTTGATCCACTTCCTCGTCCATGTTGGGATGAGGTTAAGTTGGGGGGTGAGACTTAGGCCGAGGGGGTTTAACCCCCACCCCCAACTTAGCCTCAGTTCCCAACATGGACGAGGAAGTGGATCAAATATGGATAAAAAATTGGGAGGGCCCCCAACAAAATAGAAAAATACACTCCTCGCAGTAATGCGTAATGTTAGCATTTTTATAATTGGAAAATACGCTTGCTTAGTTAACAAGTCACATCTCTAGGCAGTGGCGTCACAACAAAATTTTGAGTGTGGAGGGGGAGCAGCCATGGGTTTGGGTGCCAGCCCCATTCGGTTAATGTTAGAATCCTGCGAATCTGTGGGGACTCTGTCCGGAGCGATCCTCCCCGGTGGCGACGCCCCTGTCTCTAGGTACCACTGACACAGCAAGACGCGGGAGTATCACGAGGCAAGTTAACAGTGGCGCACGCAGCGGGGAGGTAAAAAAGTCAGCTGACTCCCCTTCCGAAATTTATGAAGGACACGCATCAAAACGACCTGCATATGCTGGCCCATAACTGGCAGGGGCCGTCTGGTTCTCAGATAGGAGAGAAATTACATTCTCTGCTCAATGGCTATCCGTGATTTTCACAATTTTGGGTTTTTGACCCCTAAAATAAAAAATAACAAAATTGTTTAGAAATCCCTCCTAAAAAATCAAAACTTCCAGATAACAAAAACAGAATATATATGACAAAACTAGGTATCGATGATACCCAAACCAAATTTCACAGCAAAGTCTCAATTTTTGACTGACTGATTGCTCACTAAGTACCTATAAGTAACTAATGGTGTATTAACTAATGCCTTTTATTGACCAGATATATATAAATTAGTGCTATTGCTATATTTATGAGACAAAACTGGTCTAGAAACATGCCTTGTTTATTTATATTTATTATTTTCCAATTTTGACCTTGTATGACCTGATCTTGACCTTTTATGGTGTCGTGTGGGGGAAATGGCTGATGCTATCGAATTGTGTAATAAAAATAATTAACACATGTCGCATGACTTCGTAGACATCTTGGTAACAGTGACCTTTTGTGAACTGAGGCCGCTCAATTATAAAAAAACACGGCTCCTTTTTTTAATCATAGGCTCTGACTTCTGTTCGATGTCTCGGAAATGAAACTAAGAAACTCAAAAATACCAAGCATGCTGTCGTTTTCAACTAATTTTGTTGATAATAACAACTTGCTTAATGCTTTAGTAGAAAAAAGCTCAACATTAAAAATAAAACGTGGCTTAATTTCTTATAAGAATGGCATTTGATATTGAGCTTGACCTTTGCTTACAATTTTCGCGTTGCTTAATGCAGAGATGCAGTATACCTTTGAGAGAACCTTGTAGATAATAGTCTCAATCTAAGGCTTTGGATGAAAAGTATGGCCCAGAAACTCAAATATATCCATTTTGACCTTTGTCATGACTGTGACCTGACATATGACCTTATTGTAATAATTTGGGGTATCCATTACATTTGTCTCATTGAGAACTTTCGGATCGCCGCATGGTGCGTCTCGCTGCGGTCATTGGTTCGGAAGATACGAAGGGTTGTAAAATGTGCCCCCTACGCCGCGCGTTCGGCTGGAGACCCCTACGCCGCGTGGGTTAATCGTCGAGGGACGAGCGAGCCCTGGCCGCACCCTGCCAGGACAGCGCGTCTTCTGACCGCTGATTGGGCGAGGGGGATAACGTTATGAACAGCCACTGTTTGGTGACGACGCTAGCGCAACATAGCGGCGCGTGAGGGAACTAACGCTGCTAGCCTGGACTGCGCTTGGTGGCCGAGACTGCTCAGGGCGGCCGTTTTTTTAGTTTCGCTTACGGGTGCAGTTTGCATCCCTCCGGGTCAGAAGTCAAATAAATAACATATTTGATGGAATGGGCCTATCAGATGGTGTGGACCGCTTGTCAATGGATGTTTGATTCCAAAGATATAAGCTTCTGAAAAGTGTTACGGTCGGGCCGGGTCCGGTCGGCCGCTTATCTGTGAGAAAAATCCCGTATTCAGTGAGGACTCGCTCGCGCTTTGCGCTCGCTCGTAACAATCCATACATATGAAATCAGGTAGAGCAGAGCTATGCAGCTATGCTACATGCTGTTGAATCACTTAAATAATTGAAATTGTTCATTGTAACATCGCGAATCATAGGGGTATTCAGTTTTCCAACAAATTCATATAATTAATTTAAGTTTTATAGCAAAACAAACTGTTAAATGTACCTGTACAAAATATTTGATATTGCGATTAGTGTCATTTCATTTGTGTAAAATATAGACGTGATCGGAGTTTGTTATGCATGGTAGAATGATGGAATAAATGGAATCAGATAAGGAATCAAGGTTTATAGGCGGATTCGGATTTCAAGGAATCGGATTCGGATTTAATTTCCATAGTAAAATATATATTGGAATCGGAATCAGACCCATATGGCATAGCACGGAATCGGAATCGATTCCGCTGTAGCGTAATCAAGCACAACTCTGCCAATCAGCGCTCGAAGTGCGAATCCCGTAGCATGATTGTAAACTTGCAGCTGGGCCGCTCATATTCAGATTTTTCCCATATACCACGGAAGGACGAGCTAGCGTTTCGCTATCGCTTGTAAAAATAATAACTTCTGATTGAAATGGCGAACTTATGAGTTTAGAGAGTCCAATCGTGGGTTAAAATTG
>VOPJ01010925.1:27500-55080 GCA_014673585.1 Semibalanus balanoides
GCTGCTAACTCGTCTGCGCGGCACGCTCGTCTATCAGCGCGGCGCTAGTTGAAGACATGCATGTTCTAGCTGGTCACCGGCATCGTCACGAGTCATTGTATATTCGGTCAATGATTATCAATATTTTCAGTGTTACTCGGTGTTATATTTCAAAGTGTAATATAAAGCCACCATGTCAGTCTGTCAGCCTGTCAGCGCTGTCAGGTGACAGATGGGTTCGATTTGACTGGCGATCCTTGTCCGCCAGCCGGTAGACCTGTCGCCAGGAGACCTGCTGTACTACGGCGGCGTGGAGTGGCTCAACATCGCAGACTTCCTCGGCAAAATCAAGAAAGGCCTCGAGCTGCACGCCATGTGCTTCGTTTTTAAGACGGCTGTCGTTTTTCTTTGCAAGGAGCGACTCCGGCAAAAGAAGAAACTTATGGTGAGGCCAACTCTCATTGAGCTTAAGGTCGTATGAACATTCCATATGATGTTTGTCTCGAACAATCCCATGTGCCACCCACAACTATGTTGTTATTGATTAGAACCCTCCTTGTGTGTGTGTGTGCGTGTGCGTGTTGCGTGTGCGTGTGCGTGCGTGTGCGTGTGCGTGTTGCCGTGTGCGTGTGCGTGTGCGTGTGCGTGTGCGTGTGTGTGTGTGTGTGGTGCGTGTGTGTGTGGCGTGTGCGTGTGCGTGTGCGTGTGCGTGTGCGTGTGCGTGTGCGTGTGCGTGCGTGCGTGCGTGCGTGCGTGTTACGACGATTAAAGCTAGCCACCATTTTGTCATATTGCGGCGCAGCTATGGTTCATGCTTGTGTTTGGTACTAGGATAGTGAACCCATTGGAAGAAGTGCGTTATCGTCACTCTGTACACACGGCTAGTTTGTCTAACGTCTGCACCGTTTGCGATACAGACGCTCAGTTCGAAATCGACTTTATATATTAGCATGTACTATAAAGCATGTGTGGCTTTTGTAAATGATTCTCCGGCTCGTCGACCCTCCCCTCGTAAACATGCATTGGTGACTGGCGTTAAGGCCGCCTGCTCGGCGCGTTCGGTCGGCGCGGTTGAAAGGACAGCTGAGTGATGTGACGTGCGGTGTGGTGGTGTGGTGTGCCTGCAGAGTGCGCCGGGGAAAGGTGCGCCGGCAGAGGTGGAGATCATCCGGTACCAGGTGTTGATCCCCGTCACCGAGGTGCAGGTACGCGCCTCGTCCTGTCGCGACGTCGAGAACCACTACCTCTGGGAACTGATTCACCTCAAGTCACAGATCCACCGCCGCAACGAGAAGGTCTACCATTTATCCAACAGGTGAGCTCGTCATATGATGACCAGTCAGACTGTGAGCGTATCCAACAGGTGAGCTCGTCATGATGACCAGTCAGACTGTGAGCGTATCCAACAGGTGAGCTCGTCATATGATGACCAGTCAGACTGTGACCGCTGCACGGTGAACTACACCGTGCAGGATTCTGGTTATGAATTCGGATTGACTACCCATCGGAAGATGCGGCAGAGTTGGAGCATTGGGTATACAGTATACACTATACAATTAACAATATACAGTATTCAGAGAGTGGGTACCTAATTCCGGACTCAGCCGATTCTCAGTGAAGTCTGTTCGTGTGCCTCCGTATATGGTATTGGAAACAACTTTGTTGCCACACTTATTATTGACCAACTGCATGCAGAAACATAAAGTATAAGGTGAGACATGTTTATGATATAGAGAGACGTGTATAGTTGAATTGACTGTTTTCTTTGTTTTCGTTTGCTTTCTCCAATCATTGAAAAATAAACAGCAAGTGACGTGTACGTAGCACTCGGTACATACACAGCATTTAAACGAAACACCTCTAACTTTATAAGGCGCTATCACAAACCGACTCTAGCTTTATACACAGTGTCGCCGCGAGCCGGCTGTTGCTATGTGAACAGCGCTTTCACCAACCGCCTCCAACCTGATTCGCTAACCTGACCTTCCATCAACCACCTCTAACCTGAACACTTTCGTTCCAGCACAAGTGACTTTCGGAACGCCTTCCTGAAGACGATCCGGCAGATAATCCGCGAGAGTGTGCGCAATATGAGCATCCCGGTGACGAAGGCGACCAGCACCGGCTACAAGACGGGCACCCTGCAGCCGTCCCGCACGCTCAGCATGCGGAAAAAGATGCAGAACAAAGGCCTGCGCCACTCAGCCGGCATGTGTGAGTAGCCCGACCACAGAAACGGACATAGTGACTAGAAGTACCGCAGAAACGGACATAGTAACTAGAAGGACCACATAAATGGACATAGTGACCAGAAGGCACTTCATTTGTATGAGGGTGTTCACTGTAAGGGTATTCACCTTTGTGAAGCATTTTGAAATTATATGAGTTTCACTAAACCTGTGGAGTTTCATTGCGTTCATTTGTGGATTAACCCTCGCCCTACATGGTGCATAAAGCCTGAGAGCCCCCCCCCCCGTGTTTTTTCTTGAATAACTTTTTACACATGCTGCGCATCTTTATGAAATTGTCAGTAGCTGAGTTTACAGCAATTATACATATTCTATCGAAATTTTTGAAATTAGTCGGGTAGTTTCGGAGACAACGATGTTTAAAGGGACACTGCCACCTTCCCAAAAGTTCTAAAATGTACGCTGCTTGTGGTGCTAAATATGAACTAATTGCTGCCAAACACGTTTATGACCTTTGTTTCTCACAAACAGTGCTCAATTTCATAAAAAGTTAAGTTTTATTATTTGGGTTGATGACGTCATTTCAAGGAGTTTCGGGAAATAGAGACAACCTTCACGCTGCCAAATGTATGGCTAATGTATGGCCAAATGTAAAATAAGTCGACAATCATCAACAGTTAGTAAAGAGTGACGACGACATCGGTCAGGGTCCCCGTTCAAATACACTGGGGTCTGGGAATGTTACAGATGTCAAAACCAAACTCAAATTTATTTGTGATCAGACCTCGGTGGTTGTTTTGACTTATACCATACTTAATTTAAATGACAAACACTCAACATGGCTATCTCAACTCAAATATAATGTTAAGGTGGCACATTCCCTTTATTGATGACGTCATGTTCGTAAAACATAGATAATTGACAATCATAGAAAATAGAGTTTTACAGCAAATTGCAAACCGAAAACAGAAAAGATAAGTGAAGAAAAAATGTATAACATTTTATATTATATGGCAACTTCGAAATTTCCATTTTTGTTTTGCTTTTGACCCCTCAAACGTTAAAAAAATGGGGGAAAATCCCGACAAAATCAAAATTTGCAAGGATTTCTTGGAAAAACGGAATATATGTGAGAAAACTGATTATAACAAATACCCAAAGCAAATTTCAAAACAATAACTATTTTTTTACTAAGTGATCAGAAGTGCAAAATCTTACGCACTTGCCCACGTGCGAAGGTGACCGATTTGCAACTTACAGGGAATAGTTCACCTTTAACATAGGGTTTTGAGTTGAGATAGCTAAGTTGTGGCGCATGCTTGAAAATGACTTGTGACGCTTTCACATTTTCCAAGAAACCTCTTAATTATTTAATATTCAGTCCTTAAAAGTCCGTGACCGGGTATACCCGGTAACTCCATCGCTGAGCTGGCTGATTTTTGGCTGAGTTGACGTTGATGAATATGACGCACAGATGACGTAAGACTTGAGGGAAAGTCGTAAGTTGCTTGGAACCAAAACCATACTGTTTCAGTACTCATTATTTGTATTGCAAGAATGAAACTTTGTCAGGTAATGCTAGCATAGTGATTTTGATGGTTTAAATCTTCTATAAAACATTTTTATAAACAACGTTTCTGTAGCGTATGCGTAAGCGTTTCAAGCGCTGGCCTGAACGGCGTTCCAGGCTCGCGTACAAATTGTTAATCTGTCCCCTCCCCACTCACCGAACCCCACCTCGTATCAGTTACCGCGTGCCGCCTTTTGATGGCGGGGGGGGGCCCCCCCCCCCCCCGGGGCCGGGGGGCCCCCCCCCCGCAGCCGCCCGCTGAGTTGACTAAGGATGCCGACCGACGAGAACCGGTACGCCAGTGACGTGTAAGACCGTGCATTGACCTCTGTGACACATAATCCAGACGGGGACGCCCCAGAGCACGGACAGTGATTGACGATGGCGGGACACTTCACTTTCGTAGTGAAATATAATAGTGACGAATACCTACTTAAAAGCAAGTACTGTGGATGGTTTTCAAAGCGTTTATTTCCGGCATCTTCAACAAGTACTTAGGGCAAGTACCCACCATGTATAACGACACGATCCCTCATAAAATCGATGACGTTGTGTTGCTTCTCAGCAGCTGATTCGCATTACTATCGAGGAAAAAAAAATATACATTATCACCAAATAATTGACATTTTAATTTGCTTTTTCCGCGTAAATATAGGTTTCCTTTGACTTACTAGTAATATGATACTTAATTTCTTGCTTCTCTTCATCATTTCTGAGCCTTTTTTTCTCATTTTTTTTCGAAGGTGAACTATTCCCTTTCAGTGAGCTGTTGTGACTTACTTGTACTTTTAAATCATCAACTTATTAGTTATTACATAACAATGTAGAAATGTTTAGCTTCTTGTGGGAAATCTTTAAATACTTAGTGATTTGTAAATCATTTTGGTACTTACTATATCTTGACAGGTGTTAAAGAAACGTAAAGTTTTGTATCACTTAAAAAGTATTCCAAAGACAGTGGCTGAGCGCTGCAGAATCTTACGCACAAAGTTGGTGACTCTATTTCTTTACCATTGTGACTGTGACCAAGTGCGCTCACTTTGTTGTGACCATTGTCACCATTGAGTGAAGGTTACTTATTGTGACACATTTTATGTTTTGTGTTCGTGTTCGTGACCATCTTGACACTTTTTGCACCTCTGTTAGTGATAAGAAACTTATTACGTCAAACTTATTACGTCAACTTCCTAAGTGTAAGACACTTATTACGTATTTTTTTAACTCACCCATTTTACTTTTGTTGACCAGCTACGAAAAAAAATGGTATTCAGGAAGCCAAAAACTTGGTCAAGGAAAACATTGCCTTTTGTTTCATCTTATCATTGGTTTAATTTTTATTTTTCTTATACGCTGTTCTGGACGTTGATCGAGTCGAGGTTGGCTAATGCTAATCGCCCATAGCTAATCAATCATCTATGGTGAAGATTTTCCGTGGACACTGCTGACACTGACTGAACGCCATTCTGGGCGTGTTGAACCGACTGTACTGCTCCTCCGGCAGCGGCCGTATGGTGTGTGTTGCAGACGCTACAGTATACAACATTACATCGGTCTTAATGTAACTACGATGCCCAGGATCGCTACGACCCACCAGTGCCTCATCGTGGCGAAACTTGGGGAAATTTTTGCGTATGGTCGAGTGGCCGGACTGGGGGAGGCTCCTACTTTCAGTGGCCCTCCGGCCCCCTCGAAACGTATTACGGAATTCGGAATTTATGTCTCGATAGGAGGACTAAGGTCAGGACAACGTTCTCTTGGTCAAGTCCATATAGCCCTTACGAGATCGCTAAGTGCGTCCCTGCCATAAGAATAAAGCCGCGATCGCGGAGGTCTGGATCTCTACGGTTTTCCCCGCAACTCCCAAGTCTGGCGGTGGCGATTGGGGAAACTATGGAAATCCCAACTTTCNACAACTGAACAAGGGACGACTGAACAAGAAACAACTGAGCCAGTGGCAACTGAACTAGGGACAACTAAACCAGTGTCAACTGAACCAGAGACAACTGAACTAGGACAACTGAACCAGGACAATTGAAGCAGGACAACAGAATCAGGACAACTGAACCTGTGACAACTGAACCTCTGATAGCTGAACCAGTGACAATTAAATCAGTGACAACTGAACCAGGGACTACAGAACAATAGTAACTTAACCAGGAATAACTGAACTAGGGAGAACTGAACCAGTGACAACTGAACCAGTGACAACTGAACCAGTGACAACTGAACCAGTGACAACTGAACAGCTGACAAAGACTGACCAGGTGACAGATGAACCAAGTGGACAACATAACCAATGACAAAAGAACCAGGGATATCTGAACTAAGCACAACTGACCAGGACAACTGAAACCAGGACACGAATCAGTGACAACTGAACAGTTGACAAAACTAAATCAGCGACAACTGAACCCGGGACAAATGAAACCAGGGATAAATGAACCAGTGAAAACTGATTCAGTGACAGCTGAACCAGTGACAACTAAACCAGGACAACTGAATCAGTGTCAACTGAACTAGTGACAACTGAACCAGTGACAACTGAACCAGTGACAACTGAACCAGTGGCAACTGAACCAGTGATAACTGAACCAGTGACAACTGAACCAGTGACAACTGAACTAGTTAAAACTGAACCAGTGACAACATAACCAATGACAAAAAAGGAATAACTGAACTAGGGACAACTGAACCAGTGACAACTGAACCAGTGACAACTGAACCAGTGACAACTGAACCAGTGACAACTTAACCAGTGACAACTTAACCAGTGACAACTGAACCAGTGACAACTGAATCAGTGGCAACTAAACCAGTGATAACTGAACCAGTGACAACTGAACCAGTGACAACTGAACCAGTGACAACTGAACCAGTGACAACTGAACCAGTGACAGCATAACCAATGACAAAAGAACCAGGGATATCTGAACTAAGCACAACTGAGCCAGGACAACTGAACCAGGACAACTGAATCAGTGACAACTGAAACCACGTGACAACTTTAACATCAGCGAACAACTGGAACCCGGCGACAAATGGAACCGGGATAAATGAACCAGTGAAAACTGATTCAGTGACAGCTGAACCAGTGACAACTAAACCAGGACAACTGAATCATTGTCAACTGAACTAGTGACAACTGAACCAGTGACAACTGATCCAGTGACAACTAAATCAGCGACAACTGAACCCGGGACAAATGAACCAGGGATAACTGAACCAGTGAAAACTGATTCAGTGACAGCTGAACCAGTGACAACTAAACCAGTGAGTACTGAACTAGGGGCAACTGAACCAGGGATAACTGAACCAGAGCAGCTTAACCAGTGACAACTGAACTAGTGACAACTAAACCAGTGACAACTGAACCAGTGGCAACTGAACCAGTGGCAACTGAACCAGTGACAAGTGAACTAGTGACAACTGAACCAGGGACAACTGAACCAGGGACAACTGAACCAGGGACAACTGAACCAGGGACAACTGAACCAGAGATAACTGAACTAGGGACAATTGAACTAGGGACAGCTGAACCAGGGACAACTGAACCCTAGGGACAACTGAACCAGGTGCAACTAAATCAGGGACAACTGAACCAGAGATAACTGAACTAGAGACAACTGAACTAGGGACAGCTGAACCAGGGACAACTGAACCCTAAGGACAACTGAACCAGTGTGGCGTGGACAATCATTAAAGTACCGTCCCCTCGGACTGGATCTGCAGCTGCATATCCGGACATCTGTGATCGCATTTACTGGACTTATATCCAAAAACCACTCAAGATGGCCGAAAGGGGGAAAATGTCAACAAAAGGCAAATGAGACAACCTTAGCACTAATTGGCATCATTTTCGGAATAAGCATGATAAACAGAACCAGGAAAGCTAGGGTGCCGATTGACTTCTAACAAGTGCAAATTGAAACACCTCACTGAAAAGTCGTGGACCCACAGTTGAATTTTATTTACCAGCAAGACGCCTTAACACTCGCTAGTGTAAGGGAATGCCACCCCCTTGGTTTTTCGAGAATATGTCATGTATTTATCAACTGATTGTGATTAAAAAACACATAACCTACCTTTGAACAATTTGACACATTCTCTGAAAATTGCTAGCTTCTAGTCCTCATGAACCGTGACCTGTTTCTCACAGGTCACGTTACCGTGACGTGGCCTGTTTCTCAAAGTCATGTCAGGCGCAAAATGCGTCCCGTAGTATCAATCCTTGTAACTTGTGCAGTTTTCGTGTGTTTGTTGTTCAGACGCACATGCACTGATGTTTCCAGGTGACAATTGTGATTTCCACTGAGATTGTGACCCAATTTACCTTTTCAGGATATTGTGTATTTGTTTAGATATTTGTGATCGAGACCGAAGTCAATGACCTCCGATCAATCAGATTACTTTTTGTTTTGCTTCTGACAGTTTCCAGGAGATGATGTGACGCTGATTTCGAATAGGAATTCATTTTACATAATTAATCTTTTTCACTGGGGTTCATGCGCCTCCATAGGTCAAGCAAGGTAACTGACCTCAAATGACCTGACATGAACTTTTCGAATTTGGCAGTTCTTAGGACATTTTGCGACCCTGATTTCAAATTTGCACCCATGAAGCATAAAAAATATGTTCATTCACGATTTTAGCTCAATAAGTGTTCATTTTTACACATTAACCCGCGCCCCACTGGGCCTCTGCATTTCCTTCGCCCGACTGGGGGGTGTTTGAACCCCCCCCCCTAACTCGGCTCCCATGGCACGTAGACAAAAACAAAAGACACTTTTCGAACCGTTATCAAAAATCATTTCGAAACTATTTAAACTTTTTTCGCTCACGTCAAAACTCAGGTCACCAAAGGTCATCGAAGGTCAAATTTTCAAGTTTTAGGATATCGCTCCAGAAACCCAAATATCTCTGGAAACTATGCTATCTAGAAACAAAGCGCTCAAAAGACAATCGCATAGCCAATGAAAATTTTCAATCCGCACAAGGTCCTTAAAATTGACCTCAGGTCAATTGTTTAGGTTTAGAGGTCATTAAAGTAAAAAAAATGATAGTGACAAAAAAAAATATTTTCCGTGACATAACTTCTACCAACAAAGATAACGCCATACTGTTACGCCAACGTGTTGTCCTCGTCAAAAAGCTTTGAAATATGTACAATTTTATTTATGTATTAGGTCAACTAAAATGAACTCAGGGTCAAGGTCAAGTGGTGACCCAAGTAGGTCATTGTTGCTATCAGTAGATGTGTCTTGACGAGACAAAACACCGACTGGTGTAAGGTTTCAGTTCTCTATCTTCATATGGCCAGAGTTATTGACGAAAAAGGTGTTTGTGATCCTCGGATGACCTCAGATTGACCCCGTAATGTTTCCCTGGGCAAAACCTGAACTTGGATCATACATAATATCATGATGATAACATCATACAGAAGGAATATGGACTGATATCGTTCGACAAAGAAAAGCCTTTTATTATTTCTCCATTGAACCTATAATGGGGAAGCAGATCGCAAAAATGGACCCGACCTAAGGTGACCTTAGGTTAAATAGTCATTGGACTTTAAATTCCGAGATTATAACATTTTTAGATACTAATGACTTAATGTAATCCTAAAAGTTTGATATCGATCCCTTAGAAGCTGTAGTCCAATAGGGTGACCGGTTTTGCACGTGATGTGCAAAGTCATGCTCCCCACATCGAATTGGTGCAGTTTGATGCGCTGATTCCGGAATTTCGCATCAGATTTTAAATATTTGCAATTCTAAGACGCCCAAGCCGTTTGAAAGATGCTCCACATTCAGGCAATTTTTGCGCTGTTTGCGACACTGATTGGTAAATCAAAGAGCGTTAAGGGTACATGTGTTGCAATTTACATAATTTTGTTTCATTGCAGTTCAGTTTGACACCAGAAGGTGACGCTCTAATTCACACTCTGCTCCCTCTAACAGACTTTATAATCAGGGTATTCATGAAGAAATCTTAATTGCATCTATCGCGATGTGATGAACTATGGTTTCATAGGTGGCGCACCATGATTGAAGGCTTTACGCGATTGAGTATGATGTTATTCGCTCTTTTAGACAGCTTAAGAGAAGGGTTTCAGCAAATAAATCAAGTTTACAGAATAAATTACATACAATACATGTTCAATTAATAATATTAATTAAAACCTATACCTGCTTTGAAAACTGGCAGATACAAACTGATGATGCAATGGAAAAGTTGAATTTCTAGGAAAAGGCGCTTACTTTAAAATTTGCTTCAGAGTGCACATTGCCAAATTCTTGTTCTATCAGATGAGTGTGAGGCGTTTCAGGGTCTTGAGAAACGTTTGTTTTCTAACGCTTCATACAATTCTACGCCTCGCCGCCAGCTATAGCTGCTGCCAAGCGCGCCTCTCGCAGATACAGCCTGCAGTAGGTACCGGCCACCGCTGGCTGCAATCTTCCACACGGCTGCTGCTGGCTGCAGCTTGCCAGACCGGCCGTCGCTGTCTGCAGCTCTGCCGGGAGCCACTTGTACAGCTCTAGTGAGATATGGTACGATGTGAATTGATCAGACTTTGACATGCCAGTGTCCAAACGCCGCAAACTCAAACGAAAAGTGGATATGTAAACGTGGCTGAGGCTGTCGATGCGCTGAGGTAGATGCCCGGAAATGTCCAAACTCCTGTCCTGGGCGATGTCTTTCTGAAAACGATTGGTAGGGATCCAATGTTAACTTTAGAGATTTCAACTCATTCACCATGCAACGCATAAGCTTTAAGTTTAAAATTTGAAATTATTGGTAGAGCTTGTCCCTACCAGGCCTATAGAAAACGACACCCATGCTCCTGTCTGTCTGTTGCTGCGAGTTGCGACAGTGTGAGCGGATCCAGAACTCTTCCAGGAGGATTACTGGATCCTCTCCGCACTGTCGCAGCGGAGATGACAGGAGTTTGGACGCTTTCCGGGCACCTACCTTAGTGGCATCGACAGCCTCAGCCACGTTTAACAGATTCCACCTTTTCGTTGAGTTTGCAGCACGTTTGGACACTGGCATGTCAAAGTTCTGGGATCATTTACTCGTTACCGATCACCATCACTAAGAGCTTGTTACAAGTGGCTTCCGGCAGAGGCTGGCAGGACAGCGACGCCGGTTCTGGCAGAGCTGCAGCCGCAGCAGCCCGGTGGTGGAAGAGTTGCAAGCCAGCGGTGGCCGGTACCTACTGCAGAGCTGTATCTGCGGAGAGGCGCGCTTGCCAGAGCTATAGCTGCGGGCGAGGCGTAGATTTGTATGAAGCGTTAGAGAAAACAAACGTGCTCAAGACCCTAAACGCCTCACACTCATCTGATAGAACATAAAATGGCAATGTGCACTCTTAAGCAAATTTTAAAGTAAGCGCCATTTCTAGAAATATTCATCTTTTACATCGTATCATCAGTTTGTATCTGCCAGTTTTCAAAGGCAGGTATTTAGTTTTATAAAGGAATATAGCACCTGGGAAGTATGTAGAATGATGGAGAAGAATGCTCTGATTACGGTCCTGGCATTCATTTTTTTGCGAAAAAAGTCAGATTGTTTGTAATTTGAAAAATAGTCATATGTTTAATGTGAGTCAACACAATATTGCGTCACCAAAGCGAGTTGTGACGCACAAGGAGATCGAACGGCAAAAATCGTTCCGTTGAATCAATGCGTAAAAACTAAACAACTTGCGTTCGCGGTTCCTTGACTCGCAAATAAATATTGACGCGATTTCAAATGTGTTAATGTCTTGCACTAGGGTTCTATTTCTAAGCATCTTTTAGTAATGTTTTAATAGGAAATCAACTTACAATTGACAATGATAGTTACTTAAAACAGTATCCAAACCAGGTGAATTGTCCAATGTGTTGAATTAGCCCATTGAATGCAATTCATTAGTTAACCCACTGCTATGCTCTATTGCGGATAATATTTAAGCTAACGGTAAGGAACACCCATCAATCAGTGGGCCCTTTGTAAGACCTTTGTCTGTATTATTTTCAAATGGAAATCCAATGAAATCACAAAGTTATGCCAATCATGTTATTTTGGAAAAAAACCGAACCTCGTAAACAACACAAACTGTCGATATATTTGTTGATGTATTGCATGAACATGACCAGCCACATCAACACATTTTGTCAACTCAATAGTATCTATGGGTAATTTTAATTGGAAATCGGTTCACCAATTACATAAATATTATTTATAACATTATCCACCATAGTGAATTTGCCATTGACATTGAGTAGTGGAAATACATTTAGTTAGTAACTGAATATGCTTTCTTATTGCGGATATATTGCAGCACCGGTTTCGAGCTACCCATCAACAGTTAGGCCTTTCAAAGACCATTGTCTGCATTATTTTCAATGTTGAAATCCATTGAAACTGACAAAGAAAATTGACATTCATTTACAATTGTTCAAAGCATACCTTTCGGTAGCGGACGGGACGGGACGCAAGGTAACTGAAATACTGGGCGGACGGCTTCAAAAAGCAATGCGGTGGAAATCACAGTGGAGTAACTTACTGATGACGTATGCGGATACGTCACGGGATTGTGACGTTTGAAATATGACCACGATATGACCAACGGTTTGCCGTTTCAACCTCAGCAATAGGTCGTTTTGGAAGGAAAAATTTCAGAATTTAGAGGTTTCTCAGTACAACCCGGACAATCTGGCTATCTCAGTTAAAAATAATGATTAAAGGTTGCTAATATTCCCTTTAATATTATTATTGAACATTATGTGTATGTAATTATCTGTATAAACTTGATTTATTGCTGAAAACTCTCTTTAAAGCTGTCTAAAAGAGCAAATAAATCATACTCAACGCTGTAAGCCTTCAATCATGGGTGCTGCCACCTATGGAAACCCATAGTTTCATTCACCATCGCCGATAGTATGCAATTTAACGATTTCTCATGAATACCCTGATTAAAAGTCTGTTAGAGGGACGCAGAGTGTGATAAGAGGGTCACTAGTGGTGTCAAATGAACGGCAATGAAACAAACTTAGTGTAAATTGCAACACATGTACACTTAAGACCTTGATTTATCCATCAGTGTCGCAAAACACACAAAAATTTTCTGATTGTGGAGCATCTATTAAACGGCTTGGGCGGTCTTAAGAAATTGCAAATATTTGCAATCTGATTGCGAATTCGGAATCAGCGCATCAAAATGCACCAGATTCGATGTGGGGAGCATGACTTTCGCAACATCACGTGCAAACGGTCACCCAGTAGTCATGGCACGACCGCAAAACGTTTTTGTAGTAGGTTGTCACTTGACCTGACCTGGTGACCTTGACCTGAACCTTGACACAAACTTTAAATTTTCGCAAATGTCGCCGGAAAAGAATCAGCTGAAAAGTTATGCCAAAATTAGGCGGCGCTACAGGCCACCGTTTTTCTTTATCTTGATAAAACATGAGGGGGGTGTTCAAACACCCCCCCCCCCAGTGGGGCGCGGGTTAACGATAGTATGACTTGTGAGTCATTTACATGAACTCAGAAGTCACCTACTGAACTAGGATCTTAAAATTGGGCGTCAATTGCTTCCTCTCGCCACAATCAACAACCTTGTTTTGTATCGAAGCTCTAGCTTAGTTAAAGGTAAAACGCCATGGGGTCGTAATGGAAAACATGTCAATAGCATACATGAATAATGGGGCTATCAGATGGCGAAGACTACTTGTCAATCGCATGCTGGATTCCAAAGATATAAGCTGCTCAGAAGTGTTATGGTCGGACGGGCCGGGTCCGGTCGGGTTGGGTCGGCCGCTTTTATGTGAGCAAAATCCCGTATTCAGGAAATACTCGCTCGCGCTTCGCGCTCGCTCGTAATAAATTTGGTCATGAATTACAGGTGAGTGGAATTATATTTCGTGAGATAACTACTGACAAGTCAAGCTGAATTGTTTCCAAACAATACGAGTCAAAGCAAATTGTTCGCGGAACATTGCAGCTCTTGTATTTGTATAATGTCTGTGCGTGCGTGTTAGTAAGCATTACTTAACAATGCTGGTATTGGTGATCGAGGCGTTTTTTTATTACTGACGAGCGCAGCGAGTGCAGTAGTTTCGTAAAACGCCGATATCACAAATATCTGCATACACAGCAGGGTTCAGTAAGTATTTTACCATATGTCGCCAGTGCGGCATGCCAGTACATAATGCGGAAAATACCACACTCCACGCGCTAATGCATTTTACATAGCTCGGCACATGGTAATGAGTGTGAATGCAATATTGCGCGCATGTATGCGTGCGTTCATCAATGCTTTGAATATTTGTTTTGATACAATGTGCATAGTTCTACGCGCAATAGGTATGTGGTCTTAACCCGCACTTGACCGGGGTCTCAGCCGAACACCATTCACCGGGGAGGGGGCAAATATTGCCCCCCTCATTACCTGTTCCGCAAAATATTTTGAAAGTCATGCAACAAATCTTTGATGGTTTCTTTTATGCGTATAATTCGATAGTGATAGTCATTGTACCATCTGAACTCATTTAAGTGAAGTTAATGCCAAGCTCAGGTCAAATTCAGGTCACCTGGTTCAAAATGTGAAATTTATAATAACTGGATGTTTCTAGCTAAGTTTTGCATCAGTAAAACAGGGCTGACATTTGTTTTCTTTACTTGAGGCCGTTCTTATAAAAACGAGCCACTGGCTTTTTTATATTTCATGTGCTCAGAACTCGGCGCAGATGTTAAGCGTTGAAATAGTGCCTCAGATTTGTAGCAGCATAGCCAAATACAATGTTGGTATTCTACATCATGCCCAAACATAGCAAATATCCAGCCCTGGAGCCATTCTTTAAAAAAAAACGAGCCGGTGGCTCGATTTTTTATAGGAAAGACCTCTGGTCCAAAAAGTCAAAAAACGCAATAAAAATACGACGTCATGAGTTACAATACTTAGGGAGCCATAAGTCAGTCAAAAACAAAGAAACTGCTACCAATTTTGGCTTGGGTATTGTTCATATGTGGTTTTATTGCTAATATTATTTATATATTTTACATTTTGATTTTGTGATATTTTTAACAGTGTTTTGAATTTTTAGGGTCCAAACCAAAATTTACACAAATCTGATATTGTAATTTTAGGCCTTAAATTGTATATATTTGACGTCTTTTTTATTTAATTTTAGTCAACAAGTGGCCTTTGTACGGCCTGTTAAAATTAAGCTGATTTTATCGTCAAACTCGTGTGTAGTGACGTCAGTAAATTTGCTATATCTAAAACAAATATGAACTATTTTGTGTATAGAAGATGTCAAATTGATGTGATTGAAGGTGATACAAGTTTCACGTTGATAGCGCCATTGAGTTTTCAGTTATCACGAAAATTCGTCTGGGGGCAATATCCCCCGGTCAAGTACGAGTTGAATTAAATGTACCTTTTTTGGGAACTATATACATTAGCAAAGCAAGCGGGTAACATCTCCAGATAGACCAAGAGAGATGAACACCATTTACATGCATTAGTCATGAGATGCTCATAACACAATTATCATTAACGTGTGATGAAGGCTAACTGGCTGTCACTAACACATTTTTCGTTGTTCTAGCCGTCGGATCAGCCACAGGTAGGGAACTGGAATCCGTCAGTGTACCTGCATAGGGGATGGCTGAGTCGCCCGAGCACTGCGCTGCTTCCCGTGTAGCCTGTGGGGATCGCCCGTAGTCGGCCAGTATCATCCGCATTTTACCGGTAGTCAGCACTCACATACTAGTAATCCGCATCCCTGTTTCAATTCAATATTGGGCTGACTTGTGGTCCATGTGTGACTAGTAGAATGGTGTATCCTAGCTAGGTGGTAAGCTAGTAAGCATGGTTATGAGAATACAAAACAAATATGCATGTATTTACCTTCTCTATTTTACAATACTTCAATGGTGTTGTCATCTTGGCGTTAGTTTGTTACTTGTAGAAATATTATGAATCTGCACGTCATAAGAATGAACCTTTTATTAAGCACAGTTCTACCCTTCATTCCTGAATTATTTTTGGACATCCTTGACTCTGATAACAGAGGCTCAATCCAAAATTTGTACATGGTGATCAGCTGATCAGTGCATGTATTTGTTAGAGGTAAAATGTCGTTGACTGGAATGCTCCATTCTTTTTCAGCTTGTTTATTGTTTATTAATAGAAAACACCAACAGACATCATGCCCACTAATAGGTGCAGTCACAAGGTAAAAAGCACAAATTTTGTCAAAATACATCATATCCGTTCTTATATATATATTATACATTAAATGTCTTTTAATATAAGCTGGATATCCGAGATCAGAATTCAGCTATGCAGAGCCTGCTTAAAAAAAACACTCTTACGTTCCAATTGTGCAATCCCTGGTTATCGGCATAATTAAGGAGTGAATGGTGTTTACGCTTTCCAAAAACGTTTGACACAGAGAAGTAACTTCCCTTCGCAATCGGCATGACGTAATTGCTGTGAATTTATGACATCGGTGCAATACAAGGTCTGTCAAACGGGTAGGGGCGGCGCACAACCGAAAAAGCAGCAAACACCTATGTGACAAAACTTGAGCACTAAATGAAAACCCTGATAGGTTCAATTGGTTTGAGTGAGATCATGCGTGACACGAAGCACATATATTAAATGTGAGTGATTTGTCTCGGCGTCGATAATTTGTGCCAAAGAAGGCAAAAATGGGAACTTAATGTGTCCCTCCCTATCAGTTTCGCGCCTGACAGACACAGCTCATTGGTGCTACCATTGAAAGAGAAAGCAGGCTGTGAAGTCTAAACGTAGCATTCACCGAATTGCATTTCTGGATGGAGAAACAAAGCCCACAAGCAGACGCGGCAGGGAGTGGAGAGCAGCAGATCGCCGGCAGGGAGATGGGAGGCACAGCAGATCGCCGGCAGGAGGTGGGAGCAACAGCAGAATCCGGCCAGGGATGGGACCACAATCAGATCGCCGCCCGGCAGGAGGTGGAGCCACAGCAGTGTGGGGGACAGGCGACACGGTGGAGAGCACATGCAGATCCACGAAGCTAGGAGATGGAGAGCCACAGCAGATCGCCGGCAGGAGAGAGGGGAGCACAGCAGACGCCGCAGGGAGATGGAGCACAGCAGATCGCCGGCAGGAGATGGGAGCACAGCAGATAGCCGGCAGGGAGATGGAGCACAGAGATCCCGGCAGGGAGGTGGATAAGGAGAACAGAGATCGCCGGCAGGGAGGTGGGAGCACAGCAGTGTGGGGACAGGGAGGTGGCGAGCACAGCAGATCGCCGCAGGGAGATGGAGAGCACAGCAGACGCCGGCAGGGAGTGGAGCACAGCAGATCGACTTGCAGGGATGGTGGAGGCGACAGCAGTTAGTGTGCGGACAGTGAGAGGTGGGAAGCACAGCAGATCGCCGGTGCAGGGAGGTGGCGAGCACAAGCCAGATACGCGCGGCAGGAAGGTGGGAGCACAGCAGATCCCGCCGGCAGGAAAATTGGAGCACAGCAGGATCGCCGGCAGGGAGTGGCGAGCACAGGCAGTCGCTGCAGGGAGATGGACAATCAGATCGACGGCAGGAAAGGGAGAGCACAGCAGATCGACTCGGCCTCAGGGAGTGGGAGCACAGCAGATCGCGGCTAGGAGGTGGAGCACAGCAGATCGCCGCAGGAGATGGAGCACCAGCAGATCGCCGGCAGGAGGTGGAGCACAGCAGATGATGGGACAGGGAAGGTGGGAAGCACAGAAGATCCGCCGCCAGGAGTGGAAGCACAGCAGATCGCCGACAGGGAGGTGGAGCACATTCAGATCGCCGGCAGCGAGGTGGGAGCCACAGCAATCGCCGGCAGGAGGTGGGAGCAACAGCAGATCGCCGGCAGGAGGTGGGAAGCACAGCAGATCGCCGGCAGGGGAAGTGGAGCACAGCAGATCGTCGACAGGGAGATGGGGGCACAGCAGATTCGCCGCAGGAGGTGGGAGCACAGCAGATCCCGGACAGGGAGGTGGAAAGCACAGCAATCGCCGGCAGGGAGGTGAGGAGCACAGAGATCCCCGGCAGGAGATTGGAAGAACAGCAGATCGCCGGCAGGGAGATGGGAGCACAGCAGATCGCCGACAGGGAGGTGGGAGCGCAGCAGATCGCCGGCAGGGAGGTGGGAGCACATCAGATCGACGGCAGGGAGATGGAGCCCAGCAGTGCGCCGGCGATGGGAGAGGGAACACAAGCAGATCGCCGCCAGATGATGGGAGCACAAGCAGTGTGGGGACTAGGGATGGGAAGCACCACAGATCGCCTGCAGGGAGATGGTAGAAGCCACAGCAGATGCGACAGGGAGGGGGAGCGCAGCAGATCCGCGCAGGAGGTCGGGAGCACATCAGATCGACGCAGGTGAGTGGGAGCACAGCAGATCGCCGGGCAGGGAATGGGAACAACAGCAGATCGCCGGCAGGGAGGTGGGCACAGCAGATCGCGGCAGGGAAGATGGGAGCACCGCAGATCGCCGGCAGGGAGATGGGAGCACAGCAGATCGCCGGCAGGGAGGTGGGAGCACAGCAGTGTGGGGGACAGGGAAGAGAGCACACATAGCGGGGGCAGATAAGACAGCGCAGAAGAGTGGAAGACTCGGGAAGGAAGCACAACAGAGCGGGAGGCGGGAAGGGAAGCACAATAGAGCAGTGGACAGGGATGGCGGCGTCAGACGACATTTCCTCTTACGCGGCCCATTTCGGCTGCGGCACGACGGACCGTCCTCGTCAGTTCCGTCAGTTCCGATATCAGCGGCAGTTATACGAGTTGTTGTTATCATTCTCGGTCGGCGATTGCGCCGCTCCTCGCCGCCCGTGCGTGACTGGCTGCAGGCAGGGGCTGAGGCTGTGGGCAGGGCCGGTGCCGGCTTGGACAGGGGCTGGGGCTGGGGAGTGCGCTACGTCGCCCGCCGAGCCGTCCCGACCCGTCTCGATGCTGACCACGTGCGGTCAGCGGCAATCAGAGGCAGATGCGGTTTGATGACGAGGCACGGCGCGGCGCCCACATTAACGCGCTGTGTTATACGGATACAGCAGCGGGGCGATACTGTCGACAGGCGGACACGGACACCGTCAGTCGTCACGGCTGTCTGGAACTGCTGAGCCGTGTATCTGTCCAAAGCTGGCCCAGATCGGACCGACTGGCTGCGCTGGGCGCATTATGTCGAGCCAATACAGCACATCTTATTGCTCGTCCTGCAAAATTACGGCCCCGATCGGAATCGAATGCAAGGATGTCAGAGTAAGGAGAACGTAAACGTTGCATTACAATTTGTCATGAAAATGTGGAAAGTTCTGCTAAGTTAGTTAAAATCAAAGCTGAGTTCTCCAAGAAGTGGAAGGCGCAGAATGACTGGAATCAAATCAGACATGTTGGACCTGGAACAACGCTGGTGAAGTTTTCTTAATTTGTCATTCAGGAGGCGGCACTTGCATCAATTGCAGAATCGTCCAAAATCGAATAGTTTTTCACCTCACTTTTAGTTGTAATATTATATATATCATTATCTCAGTCACATGGGCGTGCTGTGCATGATGATAGCACATGGCATGATTAATGATGATGTATGTCATACCTATTCCCTATAGAATTCGGACAAGCGACTCTACATCGGACAGCAGATCACAGAACCAGGTCGTGGGTTGGAATGACGAGAAGCCAGGACATTGGAGGCAAGAGAATAAAAAGTGCTCTGCATCTCTCACCATTTCGATGAAATCCTTTTTTGTTGATGTTAGTCCCGCGTTACCGCTAAAGTTGTATCTTTAGATCCACCTCCGGTGCTCCTCATTCGCCTTCTGAGATTTAGGGCATGAGCGTTTTACCTCAGCTCCTTAGTGTTAGTACACTATGATTATTAATGTAATCATTACCTCCGTGCACTTCTCCACGCACTTCACCTTGCCGCGTATCCGACAGATTTTGCCTTTCTATTTTATGTTATCCTTTAACTCCATTGGTCATATCCTGCTATTTCATCTTGTTATTGCCTGCATTGTTTCGAACGATATTATTGTCTCTTGGAAGCGTCCCCTCGTCCGTTATATCCATAAATCCGGAGATCCCACCGATACTTCAAACTACCGACGTATACCACTGCTTCCAGTCCTCGTCAAATGTAGAGCGGGCGGCCCAACGTCCGTTTTATTATAACCTCAACTCAAATATCATCCTACCTCCATCCGAGCATGGCTTCCGCCAACGACACTTTACCGAGAAGGTACTCACGATGAAATACAATATTTAAATGGAGCTATCTATGATCAGTAAATTGATATATAATAATAATATAAGTATATATGTAATATAATATAATTATATAGTATATATATATAATAATATATATAGATATTATACATATTATATAAATATATAACATATTAAAACATAATAAATATAAAATAACATAAATATAAATATAATATAAAATATACAAATAAATATTTAAATATATAAATATAAATATATACATATAAATATATATATATATATATATATTATGATATATATAGTAATGTGTGTATAATATAAAACCACATGTATATACACATATGTATATACACAAGGGAGTTGAATTTTGTGACAATTATCAAGCTGGAGTGTGACAAGTCACTCCAGCCACTTTCGATGAGCTAACCATTATTGCACAGGTATCCACTATCATACAGGCTACACACACCCTGGATGTCTTGCTGTGTGTTCATGTTTGGCATAAGCGCTCGGATGTAACACGCCTCAAGTATAATGAGGTGTTTCCAGTTAGCTCCATGTGCCAGTATTTCAGTATTTGTGGTGAGGTCTTGTCTGGTAAGTTCTCTGTGATGGACTTCTGTTATGTGTTCTGATATGGCACCAGCTTGTAAGTGCATTGTCAGGCGACGTGAGAGGGTTGTGGTTGTCTGTCCGATGTAACGAGCATTGTTTTGGAGCTTGCAATCTCCAAGTGGGCATTTAAATGCAAATATTACATTAGTGTCCTTTAGACTAGGTACGACTTGTTGATTGTTTTGCATTGCGAGGTTACATGTTTGTTTTTGTTTTTAGGTATTTGTTTGAATTGTCATTGATTCCGAATACAACAATCATGTCTGATACTTTACATGTTTTCTTGTTCTTGTAATAAATCACAAGTTGTAGTTTTGTTTCAGGGTCAGTCGTAGTGATATTTTGACGAATTATAGTTTGTATTGCATTTTCGTCAGCGCGGTAAGCAGGACTCATTTGGTTTTTGTAGTAAAGCTTGTGAGTGGCTTTTTTCAGTAGCACAGAGATTGTTGATGTGCAGCTCCAGCCTCCAGTGCTCTTCTCACTTCTGAATCTATGTCTTTGTTCGTAATGTTGTTATTAACTAGCATTTGTTTTACGTGCTGTAGTTCAAGATTTAGCAGTTGGGGCATTCCATGACAGATCGACCAAGCCATAACACCCTACATCTCAGATTTCGATTAAACTTCGTTTAGAGGTTTATCTGGGCCGCAGATTTACGTTGTGAAATTTTCAGCACCATTCGTCGAACGGTTTTCGAGTATAGCCTCAGCATTCATTCATTTTGCTCAAAACCTCCATTTTCAGCGGCGATATCTCCTTATATAATTATAGGATATTAAACCAATATGTCATGAGAATATCATAAGCCATATGAAGCCTATATCTATTATAAAATTTTTTGAAAATTCAGAAAATTTTTGAAAATTTTGAAACGCGAATTTTAGGCTGAAACTAACTTTTGTATATTGGCCATTAAAATTATTGTGTTTTTGCTTACCATTACTGACTCAATTTAGAAGCCTCATAGTAAAAAATAATTGGAGATAAAACTTTTCTCTCAGATATTTTAATCTATTATTTTTGAATTTGGAAAATATTGTCACCGGCACGTATTATATAATAACTATTGCGCGATAGTCTAGAGAGCGTAACTAAATAGACATATAATTTGCCTCGTCAAGCTTATTAAATGATGCAATGACAGACCCCTGACAGGTTTCTCATTACCTCAAGTCACAGAAAAATAATATGTTACTTAAAAACCGCGTGTGTTTTATTTCAAAATTTGGGAATGTCAAAACAAGTATATCTTACATAATCTATAATCAATTATAATATTAGTGACATATAGTTTTATGACTCTCATTATTAATGGGAGATTCGCACACTGAAAATCGAGGTTGCCAACATCGAAACGATGCCTAAGGGCTATAACTCGAAAACCATTCCAACAACTTGCAGAAAATTTAACAACGCTAACATCGCGGCCAGATAACCTCCGAAATATATTTTCATCGAGGCGATGATGAAATTAAATTTATCTTTTGGTCGATTGACATATGGTTGCATCCGGCGACCACAAGTGACGTACCTTAAGTCCAGGAGCACGGCAGGTCATCTAGGCAGGTATATATAAACAGGTACATTCAGATGGCAGCAGCTCAGTCGGCATATCTGCCTTGAGACATCAGTATACTTACTACTGTATTTTTATTAAATGACGTCAGTATTACATTTAGGCTTTATTATATTTTTAAG
The DNA here is from genome assembly GCA_014673585.1 of Semibalanus balanoides. Taxonomy (NCBI): domain Eukaryota; kingdom Metazoa; phylum Arthropoda; class Thecostraca; order Balanomorpha; family Balanidae; genus Semibalanus; species Semibalanus balanoides. The sequence continues at coordinate 49,791 of VOPJ01010925.1, forward strand.
TTAATGTGTTAACATATGTTTAAGCCAAAACCTTTTTAAAAATTGTTAATCATAATTGTGTATAATTGAGCATCAGAATTACCAGCAACCGGCATTTTTTTGCTGTAAAAATGACGTCCAATATCATGCATTACTCAGTAAGAAGCCACTGAATCTGAAAACGTTCTAAATTCGCCGAATCGGCTTTTTCAAAATAACTTTTTGAAATCATACCGATATAGCCAAACCGATTCGACATTGATGTTTTCTCGTCAAGACGCATCACAAATATAAATTGTTGAACAAGTTAGTATATATCAAAAAATTGACCAGCCTGTTCAGTCAAGTCAAATTTTAATATTGGCGATTCTGTATCGGACAATCAATACAATGGTGAAACTACATCGCTATCTTGATTTGGTAAGGAGTTATTGCAGAAAAAACCATACTTACCTTCGGGCACCGGAGTTCACCTAATGATAGAGTCAAAAACAGAAAGGTGACATAGGCCTTGCATTTTGGCACAGGGTGTGATTCCGGTGAATATAGTCAAATTCAAGCTTATTCCTACGAATTTATGCGGGTTAATTTTTCGCCGTTGACTTTAATGGCAGGTCACGAACCTAACTGACCTTAGTCACCGATATGAAAAATTCGAATATACACATTGTTACGTGTACTCATCACCGGATAATCTAACTAGGCAGTGTTTTAACTGTTTGATTAATTAATTGCTGTGGCACCCGCAACATGTTTGAGTTGATCACGTGACTTGACCTGTGACCTGACCTGAGAAGACCCGAGTCAAGAAATTCCACAGTATGTGTGTAATTAAACTTCTTAACAGCTTTGCCAAATTTGGTGACACTACGTCTGATGTTTTCTGCTATTCATTAAAAAACCTCAATGCGAGGCGGAAATAACTGCACCGTGAGTCGGTTTTAGGAAATACCTTTCACGTAAACCCAAATTACTGTTTTCAGCAAGCAAAGGAAAAGGACCCTGTAATCGATAGAAAGGGATGTGGCTTTCGTATGGTTGCTTACTTCTTTTCGTATACCTCTATTTCATCGTCTATCGATTTGAATTTTGCCGAATTACTGTACCTCCCATAGGTAGCATAGTGAAGGAGAAAAAATAAAACTTCACGCTCGGATGACGTCACCAGAGCGTGATGCTGCCAATGACCTTGACTGGGGGCCGATCTTATGTATCATCAAATGCAGCTCGACAAGGCAAATATAATGCTGTTCAGTTAATATCTCTACACACTTACGTGCAAAGTTATTATCAAATACGTGCTTATGACCTCTATTTTTCCCAATTCAAAAATATAAATGAAAGTTTTAGAGAAAAATTATATCTCCAATATTTTTGCTATCGAAGGCTCATATATTGAAGTCAATGCTGGCAAGGAAAAACATCATAATTTTAAGTGGCCACATTAATCATTATAAAAAACGTAATATTACTTAAAAATTATATTGAAAATTTCAAAATGGTGGAATTTTCAAAAAATGCTATATCACGTTAATCTATGGTTTATGATGATTCATATGATATATAGGTTTATATGACTCCCATTATTTAGATGGAAGATATCGCCCGCTGAAAATTAAAGGTTTGGGCAAAATATAAAAATGCCTGAGGCTATAACTCAAAAACTGTTTGACGGACGAGGCTGACAATGTCACAGCTTAAATCTACGGCTCCGATAACCCCTTAGATACAATTTTACCGAAATATGAAATATATAGTGTTATTTCGAGATTTGTTTTGGTCGATCTGTCGTGGAATGACCCAGCTTCCACGAGGTGCAGACTTTCAATGCCCTACGGATGTATCATGTATGTCCTGTTCACGCCCCGTTTATATTGTTCAGGGCACTCGCCGCATTTAAGCATTTGTCACCGTTTATCTTTCGCAATAAACGCTCATTTCATGATGCTGTATGTACGTCAGATATGTTAATACTTACATCAAGGAATTGTAATTTATTTCCTAGACCTATCTATGTGGCAAACTTAAGTAATGATACCGACTCCATGTCACTTCTTAAGTCGTTTAAAGCATCTGTGTCAAGTACTTCTACATATATGTCGTCGAAGTATCTTCTGTATATGAATGGATGATGACGCTTTAACACCACATCTTCTACGTGACACATATAAGCGTTAGCGAATAGAACACCGAGTGGGCCAAACATGCTGTGCAATTTAACAAGAGAGAGAGCGAGAAAGAGAGAGAGAGAGAGAGAGAGAGAGAGAGAGAGGATAGGAGAGAGAGAGGAGAGAGAGAGAGAGGAAGAGAGAGAGAGAGAGAACAGAGAGAGAGAGAGAAGACAGAGGACAGAGCAGACAGAAACGAGAGACAGAGGACCAGAAGACAGAGGAAGAATGACAGCAGAGACAGAAGACAGAGGGACAGAAGAGACAGAAACAGAGAGACAGAGAGACAGGGACAGAGACAGAGAGACAGATGAACAGAAACAGCAGAAGAGACAGAGAGACAGAGGAGACCAGAGAGACAGAGATACAGAGAACAGAAGATAGACAATGAGGCAAACCAGAGAGACAGAAGACAGAGAGATCAGAGAACAGAAGACCAGAGAGACAGACAGACAGAAGAAAACAGAGAACAGAGAGACAAGAACGAGACAGAGAACAGAGAGACAGAAACAAGAGACAGAGAGACAGAAGAAGAGAACAGAAACAGAAACAGACAGAAACAGAGACAGAAAGACAGAGGACAGAGAACAGAGAGACAGAGGACAGAGAGACAAGACAAGAGAACAAAACAGGAGACCAGAGAGACAGAGAAGAAGACAGAGAGACAGAGAGACAGAGAGACAGAGAGACAGAGAGACAGAGAGACAGAGGACAGAGAGGACGAGAGACAGAGAGCAGAGAACAGAGAGACAGAGAGCAGAGAGACAGAAGCAGAGAGACAGAGAGACAGAGAGACAGAAACAGAGAACAGAGAACAAAGAGACAGAGAGAGAGAGAGAGAAGAAGAGAGAGAGAGAGAGAGAGAATGAGAGAGTTTGTCGTGTGTGTGTGTTGTGTGTTGTGTTGTGTGTGGTGTGTAGTGGTGTGTGTGTACATGTGTACATGGTACAGTGTACATGTGTACATTGTACATGGTGACATGTGTGCATGTGGCATGTGTACATGTGTACATTGGTACATGTGTACATGTGTACATGTGTGCATGCGTGCATCGTGCTGCGTGCATGCGTGCATGCGTGCATGCGCCACTGTACATGTGATGTGATATGCTATATGTTATATGTATTATTATATATTAAGATATATAATATATATTATATATATTTATAATATATAATAAGATATAAATATATAAAAGATATATATATATATATATTTATATATTATATAATATATATTTATATATTATATATATATATATTATATATATATATATATATATAAAAGAGAGAATATATATAATATAATATATAAAATATATTTATTTATATATCTATATTATATATATAATATATAATGTATATATATATAATATATATATATATCTATATATATATATATATATATTTTATTATATAATATATTAAATATATATTTATATATAATAAATGCGTGTTGGTGTGTGTTGTGTGTGTGTGGTGTTGTTGTGTGCTTGTGTGTGTGTGTGTGTTGCGTGTGCGTGTGCGTGTGCGTTGCGGTGCGGTGCGTGTGGTGTGCGTGTGCGTGTGCGTGTGCGTGTGCGGGTGCGTGTGCGTGTGCGTGTGCGTGTGCGTGTGCGTGTGCGTGTGCGTGTGCGTGTGCGTGTGCGTGTGCGTGTGTGTGTGTAGGTATATTGCAGATGAGACAAGTTTTAAACATACACATAAAGGAACAATACAATCCGTTAAACACGTTTCGACACAGTCTTCGACGAAGAATTTGTGTCGAAACGCGTTGATCGGATTGCAATGTTCCTGTGTGTTTAAAACTTGTCTCAACTGCAATATATTTGTCTGACATGAACATCGGAACAAACGATACGGAGATGCAAGAATATTTCACAAAGGGAAAGCAATCAAGCAGTTCCAATCTTCTTAAATTCACAATGACTGCATTCTAGAGCAAGTTTTGCCCAAATTAGCTCTTCAGCAGCTTAAAAATAAAGATCATCCTGTTAGTGCTTCTGAACGAATCTACTAATATTATGGTTCAGGCTCTGTGAAATAGGCAAAATCAGCGGCATCATTCGGTATTAGATTAGATAGCGGTTCGTTAGGATGTCATCTATATTTTGTATACATGTATGTATTTATTGTTGTAGACGATTTGTACAACGTGGTACCTTATTAAATATGTCATATGAGTTTTTTAATGAGAAATCAAGACGATGAAACTGCGATGCGTTCCTAGGCGTCAGAGACTCATGGGTGCCCAAACCCCAAGCCCTGCCCAGCCGAAGCCCATGAACACAACATAATTATATTGGATCAGACTTAGGATCGGACATTATTTAAACAATTCGTACTCCCCTATTACTTACCACGTTGTATTGTTGTCATATCATTGCCAAAGTCTATTATTTAAGTGTCCTATATCATTAAAAATTACCTGGTTAAACATCTGGTTGTCAAGTAAAAATACGCTTAGCGACATTATTCAAGAAAAGTGTCACTACCCCATCTACCCACCCAGTATCCGAAAAGTAAATAGCTACCCACAGACAATCGAGGAATTGAGTGGCCACCAATGCACCCATCCGTGATGATCCTGCATTATCCCTTCAGCCATAAGAGGATATTTCGCAATATCTTGTATAATCACACAGCGACGGCATGGGACTTTATTGCTACTGTGAAGTCAATCATCATAAGTCTGGAATCGAAATAATAACCGCACCTGACATCACGGTGCTTAGCACAAACCTGATGGACAATGGTGGACACCGCAATAGCGTCATTAATAAGCGTCCGTCGTACACAACATACCATACTGTACTGAGTGTGCACTGTGCAAATCACGTGGCAGCTGAACGTGAACACGCTAACACTACTAACAAACATGAAACAAAACAAATACATTTGATGCCCTATCAAAATCATAACAGTATAGTGATAACATGAGCAGCTGGTTATCATTCATCAGTCCGAGACCTACCCCGAGGCTCTCTACCTCTCTGAGGTAGAGAGTGTGTCTGTCTGTCTGTCTGTCTGTCTCTGAGCTCTCTACCTCTCTGAGGCGTAGGAGCGACTTACATAAATTACAAACATGACATGCAATTGAAGCGAAACTATACTTAACTGAATAATGTATAACACTCGCAGTGA
>VOPJ01010926.1:0-57259 GCA_014673585.1 Semibalanus balanoides
AGCAATAATTTAACGTAAGTGCAGTTAGGTGGTTTAATCATACAAATTATAAAAATTTACGTGTAAGACAACTTGTAAGGCATGTGCTGCAAGACTTGCGTAGATCGTTGCATTCACAATAAATAACAATGCAAACAAATACCTAAAAAACAGACCTTTCGACAACAGAATGTTTTCGTCAGTGTTGATAAATTAAAAATATCTAAGTTCTTAGCATAATAAAGACAAACAATTACTTTCAGGTTAAACAAGAGAAACACGTATTCAAAGTAGGTGACACTTTGAATTCGTGTGCCTACTTTGAATACATGCACCTACTTTGAATACGTGTTTCTCTTGTTTTACCTGGAAGTGATTGCCTGTTTTTGTTATGTTTAGAAGTTAAATATTTATATTTTATAAACACTGACAAAGACACTCTGTTGTCGAAACGTCTGTTTTTTTTAGATATTTGTTTGGATTGTCATTGATTTCTAATGCAACGATCATGTATCGTATGAGTAACATACGATACATAAGACAGTATAACGACGGAGACAGACGCGGCGAAACTGGCGACAAAGCAGAAAAAACTGGCGACAAAGCAGAGAAACTGGCGACAAAGTAGAGAAACTGGCGACAGCGCGTTAGGCAGCGAACGATCATGTCTGATACATTACTTGCGTAGATGCTAAGCGTATAGCGTATAGCGACCTTTTTGCTTTTCTGACCTCCTTCCCCCTTTTTAACAATCTCACTTTAGCTAATGTGGGACGTATTTTGTATACTTTTGATACCGCTTTGGGTATGGTCACATGGTCACAATCGAAGACTTTAGATGGAAAGTATGGCTTATACTCTCAAATACTCAATTTCCAGAGGTGAAGAAAAAAACGCTGAAGCTGTCGCAAACGAAACTGCCAAAGGTGGAGCTGTCGAATTTAACCAAATCCAGAAGATTACTATTTCTTAATGTACTTGGTACCTTGAAATCAAGGTTGGAAAAATTATCTGTCGCGTGCGATAGTGCGACAGAGAACGAACCGCAAACGGCCTTAGGGCCTACCAATGTATTTCGTTCGCGCGTTGACCGTTTTTTTCTTCACACAATTCGCCACAAAATACTGCAGAATAATAATGCAGTGAAAGAACGTGAAGGTAAGTTCGCAATATTATTGTCTTCGAAAAAACTCTTCTTCTGAAGATGATGGGTATGGTTTCTGAAAAAAAATGCACTTTTACAGAATCTGTCACATTTTGCCGAAAAATAACCACTTTCCGTCGCGTGCGGTCGTTTGCGCGTTCACGAGGTTTTTCACCTGTGTGAATTTTGACCTTTGACCTGACCTTAACCTGAGTTTGAGCTGCATTTTATGATACATAACATGATCCCTGCAGGTCGTTCCATTACTTCAAGGTCACGTGACTTAACCCGCGCCCCACTGGGCCTCTGCATTTCCTTCGCCCGACTGGGGGGTGTTTGAAACCCCGCCTCTAGCTTGGCTCCTATAGCACGTAAGACGCAAACAAAAAACACCGTCGAACCGTTATCAAAAATCATTTCAATTATTTCAGACTTTTTGTTTTTGCTTACTCAAAATTCAGGTCACCAGAGGTCATCCGAAGGCAAATTTATAGTTTAAGGCAATCGCTCCAGAAACCACCATATCTCGGAAACTATGCTATTAGAAACAAACGTAAAAAAACGTTGCCATTGAAATTTTTGCAATCGAATGTAATGTTCTCAAAATTGACGCTCTGGTCAATAGTTTTTTAGCTCTAGAGGTCAGTCAAGTCAAAATATCTGATTTTTGGCAAAATATACTTTCGAAAATAACTTATATCTAATAAAGATACGCAATACTGTTAACGCCTATAGTGTTTTCTTTCGTCAAGGCGCTTTGAATATGCTGATATTTGATAGTTAGGTTACTTAAAAAATGACCTCAAGGTCAAGGTCAAGTAGTGACCAATTAGGTCATGTTTGTATATCAAGGAGATGTTGTCTTCTGAACGAGACCAAACACATTGGTGAAAGTTATCTTCTCTATTTTCATTATGTTTTAGAGTTATTGACGAAAGGGTGTTGGTGAAACCTCGATGACCTTCAGATGACCCGTAAGGGTCCCTGAGCAAACTGCACTTTGCATCATACTAGATCCTATTATAACATTTTCCAGAATGAAAATGGACTGATATCGTGAAAAGAAAGGCATTTTAATATTTAATCCATTGACTTGTAATGGGTGGTCACAAAATTGACCCGACCTCAGGTCACCGATATCAAAAATCCGAGATTAACATTTTTAAGATACTGATGACTTGATGTAATCCTAAGAGTTTGATATCGATCCGTTTAAAAACTGTGGTCATGGCACGACCGCAAACTTTTTGGTAGGTCGAGTCACTTGACCTGACCTTGTGACCTGACCTAACCCGATACGAAATTGTATTTTTTGCAAAATGTTCGGAAAGCATCAATGATTAGTTATGCTAAATTTGGCTAAAAAAACGGCGGCGCTACGCGCCGCCGTTTTTCGTTATCTCGATAAAACACGAGGGGTTTGTTAACCCCCCCCCAGTGGGGCGAAGGTTAAGGTCACCCGGTGCAGCCAATGTCAGATCGACCAATGCATAATACTTTGTTTCTCATCGTTCGATAGAAATATGCTGTGGGGGTTATCTGGACTGTGTATTTACGCTGTTATATTTTCTGCCCCGTCTGTTGAATGTTTTTTAGTCATAGCCATCTTTTCAATGTTGCTCAAACCTCGATTTTTCAGTGTGCGATATCTCCCATCTAAATAATATGAGTCATATAAACCTATGTATCATGACAATCATGATAAATCATAGATTGGTGTGATTCATTTTTTGTTTGAAAATTCCACAAAAAAACGCGAATTTTAAGTAAAGTCATGTTTTGTTGTGGCTTTGACGTCAAAGAGCAGTCTCCAGGGTCATGTTATTTATCATTTAATACAGCTTGACGAGGCAAATACAATTCTGTTCAGTTACGCTCTCTAGCACTTTAACGTGCAAAGTTATTATCAAATACCATTATTGAGCAATTTGTCCAAATTCAGAAATATAAATACAATACTTGGAGCAAAAGTATATCTCCAATATTTTTACTAAATAAAGTTTATACATTGAAGCCAATGCTGGCAAGGAAAAAAATCATAATTTGCAGTGACCGCAATATTAAAAAGTTATTTTACCAAAAATCGTGTTGTAAAATTCCATTTTTTTGGCATTTTCCAAAAAATGTTATATCACATAAGGCTAAGGTTGATAATAATTCTTATCATAAAAAGGTTAAATGGACTCCCATAATTTATATGTGAGATATCACCCGCTGAACATTAACCCGCGCACTGCAGGGGGGATTTCCACCCCCCCTCAGGTTTTTCACGAGTAGCGGAAAAACGGCGGCGCGCAACGCCGCCAAATTTAGCACACCTGTTTGGGTCATCACTTAATGCACCACTTTTGAATTTTTGACCTGGAGATCAATCTCAGGTCAGGTCACACAAATCATTCCAAGTGACTTACCTTCAAAAATGTTTTGTGTTCGTGCCAAGCACAGTCTTTTCCCGAAAGGTTTGAAACTTGCAGGATTTCGTAAGAATACGTACCCTACAATTCGTTTATCTCGGATTTTCGTAATCGTGGACCAAAGGTCAGGCAAATTTCTGACCTCCCATTATAAGTGAACAGGAAAATAAACAAATGCTTCCTTTTCAGAAAATATGCATTGGATCAGGTTCATTCTTTCAGAATCATGCTATTTTAGCTCATTCTAGATGATCAAGGTGCAAATGTTGCTCAATGATTTCTACAAGGTCCTCTGAGGTCATCTTAGGTCATAAGGAATTATTTGCTAATAACTATTGATAAAAAGATATAGAGACGAGTAGTTGACACCACTGTGCGGGGTGGTAAAATGCCCCGACCTGCTGGACGACGTCGGAGAACAAAGTTTGCTTTTTACTTGGCCAGTTTGGCTATTTTTTCAATCACAAAATGATCCATCAGAGGAGCCACTCTTGGTCTTGGATCGTAGTCCTTGCATCGAATACTATAGTGCAGTATTTCAGTATTTAATTCAACTGAATGTAATCTGAATCTGTTGCTGTATTGACAGACGTGAAGTATCGTTATGGTTCACTTTCACAACAAATGGTTGTTTACATGCAGCAGAATACCAATATGGCGTACAGATTGGAAGTTGGAAAGCCTATTAGACCAAAATATAGTTGCTTATGTGAATCAATATATAGCTCCTATTCACTCGACGGCGAAATTTGGTGAACATGTGTTTTTTTTTTAGGATCTTATGCCGCTTCCGGTACGCGGATCCGCTGATTTTACAGCCCCCTTCGCTGTTTAGTAAGAATCTGATATAGTTTTGGGACCAAATTTATAAACTATAGTAATATTTAGAATGATACCGGCAGCATGGCAAGCATTTGAAAGCTCAGCCAGGAGCGCGAAAGTGTTTGCATGTTCAGTGTTTTGCAAAGCGTTCAAGGACCAGTGTTTACTAAGACCACACCATCACTTTTGACTACAATTCAGCCTCACCAAGACCCAATAATTAAATCTTTTTTATAAACGTGAGACGCAAAGGTCCAGACCACCAGTGCTTTACATTGTAGTTTAAAGGTCAAGTTTTTTTTTTTTTTACTTCCTCTTTCAAAAGTTAGGGGTCCTGAAGCCAGGGAGGAAGTCCCCCTCAACTGAATAGGAAACTGCACCCTGGTTCATTCTGTAAGGTAAGTCTAGGCAGGATGGTATCTACGCGTACTTTTATATTCATCCTTTGTATTATTAATTATTCATTCCCCCAATTAATCATTCCTTATTCTGTCGAGCCATGCTGTGGATAACGGGTCCCCACAGGAGGACGGGGGGGAACGTGTCAACCCCAAATATGTTTCAGACTTTAACATTATGTGTATGGGCGTTGCGTGGAAATACATAGCTTCAGAATGTTCTCCCCACCCCCATTTTGGGATGTGGTTGAGCATCTCATCTTGAATGGGAACGCAATCGCCCTATCGCAAGATTTCTATGCATATTTGAGTCTCATTTTTGTCGTTCGCAAATATGATTGCGCTTTTAATTTGTAACTAAAGAAATTCTTGATTAAGCACACTATAATGGAACAAACGTGAGGGGGGCATGCCGCCTGCGGTCCCCCGCATTCCACGCCTATGCAATCACTGTTGCGCATACAAGTTGGCGACGGTCGGCACGAGAAGCAAGATATATGAATTTTCAAGCTAGAATTAGTTATAGTGCAAGATGTCCGGGGGAGCAACCATCTATTTTACTAAATGTGATGTTTGTGTCGATTGGCGGGTATTTATAGGCGCGATTCACTAATACCTAATGGTGGAAGGTCGTTTGTAAGCACCCTTAGGTCAGTTGGAAGGAGAACGGTAACAACTGTAATCTCCCCGACATGCCCTAACGTGGACTTTTCATGGCTCTTGGTGTTGTAGTGTGTCAGTATTGTCTTCATACAATGCATGCAAAGTATGACCATTAGGTGTGTTCCGCCCGCCCATGCGTGGCCAAATTCACAGATTAAGGGAATGGAGCATGCAAGAAATGCTCGTTTGATCACATATTTGAGATGTAGGAGGTGTCTGGGTCTAAAAACTTCAATTATGCTATAATTTTCATGCGTTTTTAGCTAGACCCCCCACAATTTCATGACATTTAATCGGGAATATTGCTTAATTTTGGCATCAACCCGCCTGAATTCGCGTTCATACTGTCCTGGCTGGTGTCCATGTTTTCTAACCTACTTTGTACAAATATGATTAAATTAGAAAACTAATTGGCATTTTACTTTGATACCACTTGGCTTCAAGAATCGGCTTGACAACAGTTTGGTAACAATTTTTAACATGGAATAATGTGCTACCCTTAATGTTGAATCATGAATGTAAAGTTATAATACCGCTAAGCTAGTCCTAACTATATTATTTTATGCATAAACACATTTTGTTAGGTTTGGTGGAATTTTTTACAGCTGAAAGTGAAAAATGTCAGTTACGAATTTCATTTTTTTAGTAATAAGTTAAGAAGGCACCTAGTTAAAAATATATCAATTAATGATTTGTTCCTTTTGAAATCAAGGCTTAAGATAATTCATGGTGTGTTATTTGACATTCCACCATACATATTGATTTTCAGTTGCAGGTGAATAAGTCATTTAAACCATCAAAAGGGGTTATGATTTCTGAGTCATGCTGATCAGTGCAACATGATGACAGCTGCGGATCCAGAATGGGTGTTTGGGGTTGGGGCAAAATTCCCCCCAAAATCTCACACTAATTCAAAACTTATCATTTTGCTTGCTAATGCATTTGGTAATCTGATTTAAAGCTAACTTTCCTTTGTAAAGTCTTAGATTTCCCTTGTATAAATCATGAAATGTGTCATTTTTGCAGAATTTCAAAACTTTTTTTTGGGGGGTGGGGGGGGGGCTGGCAATTGCCCATTTCTGCCCAATCGTAAGATCACCCTGCATGGTCATGCTAAGAAAATAATCAACTGATATTAAATGTTAACCCGCGCACATGCAGGGGGGAAATGATTTCCCAGCCCACCCTCCAGTTTTTCGGGAGTAGCGGAAAAACGGCGGCGCGCCAGTCGCCCGCCAAATCTTGTACACCTGTTTGGGCATCATATTACCACACTTTGGAAAAGTTTTTGACTTCAGGTCATCTCAGGTCAGGTCAACATCATGTCAAGTGACCTCACCCTCAAAAATGTTTGCGTTCGTGCAAAGCCACAGTCTTTTTGAAAGTTTAGAAACTTGCAGGATTTTTAAGAATATTCAGTACCTACAATCGTTTTATCTCGATTTTTTTGTATCGGTGGCCAAAAGTCAGGTCAATTTCTTGACCTCGCCCATATAAGTGAATGGGAAATAAACAATGCTTCCCTTTCAGAAAATATGCATTGGATCAGGCTAATTCTTTCAGAATCATGCTATTTTAGTCACCCATAGTGATCAGGTGCAAATTGTTGCTCAGTGATTTCTACAAGGTTCATCTGAGGTCATCAGCATGATTTGCTAATAACTATTGATAGAAAAGAGATAGAACGAATTAGTTGATCTACCATGGCGATTTGTCCTCGTCTGGCCGCGTTGCCCATATGCAATATGACGCTACCCTGTGGTCACCAAATGATGACCTTGACCTTGACCTGAGCAAATTTTTGAAGTTGAATCTTATCAAGTTACCGGGTTCTATATGTTCAAAGCGCCTCATGATCAAACACGATGCGTTAAAATGATTCCCTATCTTTGTTAGGTGACATGCTATTCACGAAAAACCTGTTTTTGCTAAAAACAGTCTTTTGAACCTTCATGACCTCTGGCTAATCTATTGATTGAGGTCATTTTAAGAACCTACTTGTGATTGAAAATTTAAATTGCATCGATTGCTTCCTCTAATCGTTTCTCTTAGCTATCATAGTTTCCGAGATAATGGGTTCCTGGAAAAGAGTCCTAAAACCGGAATCTGACCTTTGGTGACGCACTGGTGACCTCAAATTGTGACCTGATAAAGACTGAAATACTTTCGAAGAGCTTGCCTAGAGCCTTAACTGACTATATTACTTAATAATTAATAGGTCGTGGCTATACTTAAAAGCACATTCCAGCATGTAGGAAAAATCTTACTAGACTAAGCCTACGAAATTAATCTGGAAACTCAGTTTTTGCAAAATTTAGCCTCTGGTCTCGTGCTTCGCACTCGGACCTTCCGCTAATTTGCAAACCCTCGTTTCCAGATAATTTCGTCGGCCCGGTCCGTAATAATATATGTCGTTCACACTTGCTAAATCGCGGATGGTGGTACCTAGTATCATATGTGCCTTGGTTCGGATCTATTTGCGACGCAAGACAACCAAGTAGCGAAAATAATTCAAAAGCATGCTTTGCACAAGACGAACCTCCGTTGGACGGTTGATAAATTGACGCGGATTTTATTCGGACTCGCTCGTCCTTCGCCGTTTAAGGCGTCTTACTGGTTGGTAGGTATATTTTAAATGACATACCTACCTTAACTATTTCGCCGATAGTGAGATCGCTGGTGCGAGTATCGAGCATGCGCTGCACATTTAGGGAAAAAGTGCCCTGTGTCACTGATATAAATACGAATGTACAAACACGAAACAGGTTGAAGTTTTTGAGCATCGATATTATAACAATAATGTAATCCTAAACTGGTCTCTCACTCGCTCAGTGCTTAGTATGGACGTATAATATCTATACAAATAACAATGGTAACTAGCACAATTGTATTTGTGTGCAAGTGGGTGTTCAATTTTCAAAAGGATTGGGAGGGCCGAACAGGGGTCTGGGACGGATCAAGCGATGCCGATTTTTGAAAACGATTGGGGGAGGTGAATGGGGACGGATCCAAGGGGAGCCTATTATCGTCATGGCTTTACCAAAACCACTGAAATTTGCCGAATATCAACGCATTTTAAACTAAATTCTAGGCAACTTGTACCGAGGACAGTATTTTGAATCCATTAACAATGCAACATCAGAAAAAATATCATGAGTTATAGACGGTCAGACGGCCCCTCAAACCAACGTTTTCGGCCAGTCTGCATCCTCTAGAAGGCCCGAAGCCATACTTAAAAACATTACTTAGTAAAGCGGCAATGTTTACCTGACATTGACTGGGGGGCAATATCACCCGTGACGTATTTTCACAATAGCTAAAAAAACAGCAGCAACATCACCGTGGAAATATGAAAACCTTCTCCAACACCACGAAATATGAGTCCTACACCATTTTTACTTCTTCTGTACGTAAATGAAGCAATTTTGTAATAAAATCGAGAATATAGCGAATTTAGTGACGTCTCTATACACTAGTTTCAGCTTCACTGAGGTAAGGGCATGTGGTGAAATGACTATCACGATCGAATTATACGTGTACAAATAAATCAATTGAGCATGTGTCGTATGATTTTTTTTTATTTTATATTGTTGTACATAGTTATATTTTGTGACCTGATATTAACCTTGAACTTTTCCAAAATTATCATTTTTGCTCATGCGTGATGAAATTTTTATCTTTAACCCGGTATTGGCTGGGGTCTCAGCCGAACGCCATTGGCTGGGGGGGGGGGCGAAAAACGCCCCCTAGTTATCTCCGAACCAATAATCACAGCGAGACGCGCAGACCGGCAATCGAAAAGCTTCTCACGTTGTCACTCTTAAGCATCTCGATTTTTAATAAATAAGGTCATTTCCAGGGTCACAGTCCAGGTCAAGGTCAAATGGTAGTTTATTTTAGTTTTTTGAACCATACTTCCCATCCAAAGCCGTATATTGAGACGAAAATCGCACAAAGTGCTCTAAAATGAATAGTGCATCTCTCGTAAAAGCAAAAGTGAAATTGTAAGCAAAGGTCAAGGTCAAGGTCAGGTGAAATCGGGTCACTATTTGCAAGAGATCATGCGACACATGTTTTATGGGTCATGTTACACATATAACTCGATTATAGCAGCCATTCTCAGATCTGACCCGATTTAAGGTCAAGGTCAGGTCATAAGAGGTCAAATTTAGAAATATATAAATATAAATTAAAAATGCATTTATATAATCCAGTTTTGTGTCAGCAACACAGTCGTACCATTAATTTTATGTATCTGGTCGATAAAGCCCCCAAAACGTACTTTCAAAAATTGACGTCATGAGGTAATCATACTTGGGAAGCAATCAGTGATTCAAAAATAGAGATATGGCTTTGAAATTCGGTTTTGGTAATGTACATATGTGGTTCTCTTACATATCTTCCGTTTTTCAAAATTTTCAAAAAATTGTGATTTTGTGGTCATTTTTTCAAGAAAAATGTTTTTTTTGTTTTTTGGGGGGTCAAAATCCAAAAAATATAAAATCCGAGACAGACATTTTCTACATCTTGNCCCTTGCAATTTGCTATCTTTTGACGTTTTTGAATTGCATTTTGCTTAAGGTATCGTCTATTTACAGCCTGTTAGAGCTTAGCTGATATTTGCGCCAAAGTGGTGTGTAGTGACGTCACTAAATTCGATAATAATTCGAAAAAATAAGTAGTTTTGTTTATTTCATTGAAGACGCCAAGATTTGATGTTAGAATAAGGTACCTGAAGTTTGTACGTTGATAGCGCTGGTTGTTTGTGAGCTATGTGTGAAAATCCCTGAGCGGGAGGGAGGGGACGTTTTTCGCCCCCCCCCAGCCAATGGCGGGTTAAAGTAGGATCGTTGATCCCAGAGGATCTCTCGAAAAAACGCAATATAGAATATATGATCCCACTGGATTCCACGACAAAATACATTGGATCTGGGATCCCAGTGGATCTGAGATCCCAGCTGAGATCCCAGTGAATCTGGGATCCCAGTAGATCCCTTGAGTAAATTTGGCAACGGATCTTGGATCTCATATGATCCAATGATAAACAATAAAAATGGATCTCTGATCCTCTGATCTCGGATCCGACTTACATATTAAGCCAAAATTAAAGTATTTATTGACAAAATATAACTAAATGCATAGATCAATGTTAGATGAATTTACAATGGATCAAAAGTACTCACAATCACTCAATTGTTTTTGGAGACAAATAAACATTCAATTATTACAGATATGCGGAGATCTTTACTATTGCATGTGTCAACACCAGTATATATAAATATGACAGCACGAATATCAACATTGTTTTTCTTTCTTCTTCTATTGTCTGCATAAAGTCAAAAATATTGATGATGACGGATGATGTTGATGATTATGGGTTCAGAGCACTGCAATTGCATGCACTGTATAATGGCACCCACAGCCATAAATCGTGTGAAATTGAACCATTACCACCATAGCAGACTGACCTGTAAAAGTGAGACCATCCATCCATCCTTCTTGAGTGTTCCGGCATCCGATGCTGTAAAAAGTAAAACAGTTGTGAGGAAATGTAATATTGACTTGATATATTCAGTTCACAATGGTATTGTTCATTGTTGTTAAGAAAGTAGACATTAACCCTCGCCAGTGAAGAGAAAAAGGATGCCACCCCTCGGCTTTTCCGGAATAACTCGCATAGTTATCAACCGATCGTAACGAAACTTGCAGTACCCTACTTTGCAACAATTTGACACATACTCTAAAATTTCGAACTTCTAACCCCTATGAACCATGATCTTTGACCTGTCTCTCAAGGTCGTGTTTGGCGAAACTGGCGTCCCGTAGTATTGATCCTTGAAGCATGTGCAGTTTCCGAGTGTTTGTTGTTCAGGAACATATGCACAGGTGTTTCTAGATAACAGTTGCGGCTTCTGCAGAGATTGCGATCTCGATTGACCTTTTCAGAGATCAACCGAGGTCACTGACCTCCGATGACCTCAGACGTCTTTTTTGTCTTCTGTCCGTTTATACGGCTGTTAGTGACGCTGATTTCAAATCTGGGATCCATTTTTACAAAATTATATGTTCCACTGGGGTCATACATTTCCAAGGGTCAACCGAGGTCAATGACCTCAGATGACCTGACATGACAGTTCAGAACACAAGTGTATTGGATTCAAGGCATCAATGCACACAAGTTATTTCATAAGGTCAAATAAACTGCAATATCAAATTCACCCTAAAATAACTTAAGATAAAATGTTATTAAATAAGCACGGTTATCACATGTACTACACGTGAACGCAAGTCATAGAACAAATCTGCATCAGATTGATTGCATGAAGAAATATTTATATTGATGTAGTCAAATGATTAGCAACACCAAAATTACTTTGAAATATAATTTAACAAATATTCAGAACTGAATCCAGTACAGCAAATTAATATATACTGATGACTAATTAAAGTAACTAATAATTATGTCAATTGAAAGTCGACTATTGCAAAATAACTCAATTGCGAACTTAATAGCATAGAGTTTGTTCCCGTCGCACCTCTAACCTTGATGATGATTGGTGTTTTAGGGTGCTTCGACAACGAAGGTCACATGGCGCCCACACCTCTAACCTCCTCGAAGTTGCTCCAACTTGCTCCAGTCGTATCCTATAATACAGAGCAGTTGCAGTTGGAGCAACTTAGGAGGTTAGAGGCGCCACGGGAACAGGCCCATAGTTATTACTACCAAACCAGCACAGTTCAGAAATGCTTTTCATGACCCACCAAAATAAATATGTCTGAGAATGGATAAATATTGTGTTTTATGTGCAAGATACTTAATGCATCTCAACAATCAATGCATAACCAAAATACTAGTAGCCATCAAAAAGGATGGTGCTCTTTGACATGTGCACATGTTCGGAGAGGCGCATACATAGTCACTTTATCGAGGCTATGAGGCCAATGCTTACATTACAATAACACTTGAACGCACCATACATATCCCAAAGAACACCGCAAAATGCTGTATTTCTTACCTTGGGCCTTCCTTATCAAAAGAGCGTCTGTTTCAATATCTTGTTTAATGGCAACTAGCCCATTGACATCTTTATATCCAAACTGATCCAGGATACAATCCTTGAATGAAGCCAATGATCGGGTATTTTGCTCAAATATGTACAGCAATATTGCTCTGTAGCTGTAGTTCATGGTATGTGTGGTCATCCTTTACGGTTCAGACTTTCTTCAGACCAGCTGGTGTGAAACAGCATACCAACAATGCTTCAACCTCGAATAAGCATCTTTCAAGCAAGCATCCAGAGGCGAGCACCTGCAATTGAGGAAGAGGAGGTCAAAGCACATCTCAAGACTTCAGTTATTAGCAAACAGAGTAGTCAATCCATGGAACAGGACCTAACCCATGAGAATGTAGACGTAGTGAAAGCTCGACGACCAATATGTTTTAAAACAAACTTTCGTCTACACTGGGCCATAAAGTGTCGAATTAACTGACCAGTCTAATGTCCATCCCAATGCAGCCTTGTGTGACACTTGTCTAAAAACTGGCCCACATGGCAAGCTTAGCCCAAAGCCCCGAGACGCTGTGCGACATGAAATTCATTGCAGGCAGGCGTTAATAGCAGCCAGCAAGTGCCAGCAGTACACACTAACGTACACTTGGACTTCCAGTCCCTCACATGCATGTTCTTGCTTAGTGCTTAGTGTCCACCTGCTTAGTGAATATCAGCATATTCTAATAGTAATAACCTCATCGAACTGAATTAATATGCTATAAAGGTTAATACCAACAGCCAGTCAAGCCTGAACTCATATCAAGATATGGACGCATGGATAGAACCAGTCTAAATTCCAGGTAAAATTTCACTCCAAGTCTAACACCTGTTTGATGCATTTTTCGAGTTTATGTGCTGATTCAAAATATGCTACCTATTTGTGGGGCAAATGAGTTATAATCTAAACTAACCATTGCACCCAATTTGAGACAGCAGCAGATGATGCTATGCCAGTTAGGACTTTGGACAATTCAGATGGTTGATTTGAACCACAAATGAGTATCATATTTGGAATCAGCACACTAAAAACCTTTCAGTGCAACATTTATGCATTAACTTAGTTGGACGCCCGGTAAAATAATACCAAATTCCGTCCGTGACCTCAAACTTAACAGGCGCGGCGTAGGGGTCTCCAGACGAACGCACAGCGTGTGTGTGTGTGTGGGGGGGGGAGGTACCCCCATCGTATCTTCCGAACCAATGACCGCAGCGAGACACGCAAGGCGGCGATCGAAAGCTCTCCATGAGACGAATCTAATGCACTATTTTTTTTTTAAAGTTAGGTTATATGTCAGGTCACGATCAGATCATATGTTAAAATCATGTTATTTGAGTTAATGGTTCATACTTTCAATAAGAAACCTTAGATTAAGACTATTCATGCACATAAAGCTCTCAAAGGTATACTGCATCACCACTTAAACTGCACTTAAAGGATGTGTGCCTACTCTATTGGAAGGTCAAATATATTTTTATTACGGTAAGAAGCTATTGGTTTGATTATTTAATACGATAAAATTCACGTCTGGAGCCCCTTCAATTATATTCTGTTTTGCATATTGTTTTGTTTCAAAATTCATAAACGATCGCCACTTTAAACAGATTAAAGAAGATGTTATCTAGAATGGCGCACCAAAGACAATAAACAACCCCATACGAACAATGTAAAATAGTTTTCGAGGCTCTGTTCGGCAGGTGCTATCAGCGCGCACGAGTTGCTTTCTATTGGCCAGCGTTAACGATATATGCTAGCGTTGTAATATAAGGACAATGCTTCTAGTAGCGAAAGCTCTGGCGAATATCGATAACTTTGTGTTGCCAACATGATCTTGGCGAATTCGGAATATCTCAGCAACTAGAGTAAATCTGGAGAAATGAAGTATATGGCTAAATTCAGACAAATCTGTTCTATAGACCAGTGTCAACAACTGCAGTCTGCACATGACCAATGTGAGTAGGCACACTCCCTTCAACTTGAGTAAACGCTTCCATATGCGTAGTGAGTAGAAATCGTAAGCAGTTTTTAGATTCTTATAACAAATGAAATAAATTCTTGTTTTTTGTTATTTGGATTTCTTGGGCAAGCGTTTGATGACGATTAAAATCATAAAAGTCATTAGGCCTTGTTTAAGCCGGTTTTTGCGCTACCATCCGTAAGAGGCAGTAAAGTAAGGTTAAGGCAGTTAAGTAAAAGTGAAATTGTAAGCTAGTCAATTTCACTTTTACTTAAAGGGACACTGCCAACTTAACATTATATTTGAGTTGAGATAGTCATTTTGGCTGCTTGGCATTGCAATTATGTATGACAGTAGTTAAAACAACCACTGAGTCGATCAACAAGAGAATTCGAGTTTGATTTTGAACATCTTGTAACATTCAGTCCCCAATGTTTTGAATGGGGACCGTGGAGCCGATGTCGTCGTCTCTACTTCTAACCAAATGTTGATTACAGTCGCTTGTTTTACGTTTGGCAAATACATTAGCCATACACTAGTCAATATTTATGGCGCGTGATTTTTGTTTTTATTCCAAAATCCTTCATATGACGTCATCAACCAAATATTAAAACGCGTTTTTTATTAAAATTTAGCACTTTTGTGAGAAACGAATGCCATAATCGTGTTCAGGCCAATTACTTCATATTTTGCACCACAAATGGCGTACATTTGAGAACTTTTTGGAAGGTGGCAGTGTCCCTTTAACTTTTACTTAACTTTTACTTACTTTTACTTAATGTCTCAAAATGTCACTGTTACCAAGAGGTCTATGAAAGTCTTGCGACAAATGTTAAAGATGTTATTGTACATGTAGAACTCAATAGCAGCAGCCACTATCACAAACTGACACCATAAAAGGTCAAGGTAAGGTCATCAAAGGTCAAAATTTGAAACTGAATAAGATGAATAATTAAGACATGTTTCTAGACAAGTTTGAATCATAAACACAGCAATGACATTTATTTATCTGTATCTGGTAAAAATAAAAAAACGCTACCTATTGAAAAAATTAAGTCATTAGTTACTTATACTTCGGGAACAATCGGTCACTGAAAAATAAAGATATTGCATTGCAATTTTGCTTGCGTATCTCCTATACTTGGTCCTCTCTTCTTCTTTTTAATATTACGAGAAAAAAATGATTTTGTGATTTTTTTTTGAAGGGTCAAAAACCCAAACTTTTGGGAATTGGTAGGGCAGGTGACATACTTCAGTACACAGCACTGTAGGTAGTGTGACAATCCTGAACAAGTGGCGGCGGTGTAGCCGGTTTGATGATGTCATTGGGAGGCGTATCAATCGTACTTAAAGGAAATAGTTCACCTTCAACATGGGTTTTGAACTGAGATAGCAGTTTTGTAGCCCGTGTTGAAAAACCCCTAATTCAGTTTCCTGGGCTGAAATAGCCAGAAAACTTCAACCGAATATATTTGACATTTTGTCGAAGGAATGTGGGCCATAAATAAAGAATGTCAAGAATGTGGGACTTCTACACCTGGGCAGGCAGAGGCTATACAGTAATCTTACGCGACTACTTTCGAATATCTGATTGGCTGAGCCACGTTTGACGTTGCGGAGAGTACGCATATAGTTTTGATAAAATTAATCGTGTACGTCCTTCTGTCCTGAATCGGCACGATGTATGGCTATTTTTGGCATGAAAAGAAGTTGTATTTCAAAATACAGTCAAATCGTATTTGAAAAAACAAAACAAAACAATCCAAGGTGAACTATTTCCTTTAATGACCATCATTGTTTATGTTTTTTATCGATCGGACTTAATGGCCATCTGCGACTTCATGGGAGGCTGTGGTATTATTATTTACAGTTGCGGTATTTTTTTCGATCTCCATCCCATTCGTAAACCACGCCCGAGCTAATCCTGACTCGCTAATCCCTAACCACATAGGGATGGGTTGACATGCCGCCGGAGGCTGCGCCACATAAACACCATCCAGTCAGCGGAGCTAGGCTGGCCCCTGACATTATACAACTGGAGCTCTAATTTGATTATGTTTCCCTTCCAGTGACGTCAGCAAGCCGGCTGCACCGCCAGCCACTTGTTCAGGCTTGTCACACTATCTACAGTGCTGAGTACGGAAGTGTGACGCCTGCCCTACCAAGTACCAATAACAACTTTTGGACCCCCCCCCCCAGAGACAGCCATTTTGTAGAGAAAATAATTTCCTTCCTTTTTACGTTTTCTGTTGGCAATTTGATTAAAAGCTATATTTTCTACGATTTCTCAAAATTTATAGTTTTTCCACCCAAAATGGCACACGGAGAATTTACGCCCAGGGCAATCGATCCGGGGGCCCTCGAAGCCAATGGGGGGGGGGGGCGGCAACATATTTAAACAGTACAGTATGTTGTAAAACAACGAAAAATAAGTTTTCGACAACGAAAAAATAGGTTTTTTACAACGTCAAAATATGTTTTTTTGTTTTATTCATTGAAAAATATGAGATATCTGTATGAATATTTATTGTCATTTCCTTTCTTTGAGCGTTTTGTTTATTTGCAATTTGCTTCAAGAACTCTGAATTTCTACGATTTGTCAAACATGTATTGTGTTTCCATCAAAAATGGATGAAATGACGTGTTTAAAACGTAATTTGGAATTTACAGAGGCACAGCCAGACTTTCAGAAAGGGGGGGGTAAGCCAGTCTTGGTGCCCCCTAAAAGAACACCCCTGGATATGACAAACTCTACGGATTTCGGTAACTTTATTTTGTGAGGCCACCCTTTTCATTTATTTTTTATTAACTTTTGATGAGCTGAATTGAGCTAGGACCCTCATGACCCTCAGAGAAGCCTCTGGACAGGGCACGTAGTCAGGATTTCGTCCGGGGCAGCAGCTCAAAAGGGCCCCTTCTCAAGCGTTGAAAGAGCCAAACAAAACGGATGAAACGGCACGTTACAAGGATAGATTAGATAATGCAGTATGACAAGTATGACATGGACCATACAAGCTTTTAGAAGCTGGAGTTAGCAAACTGACATCAAATTTGAAACCAGCGACACCAATTTGGAATCAGCTATACTAACTTTGATTTTTTCAGGCTTAAAACCTGTAACTCTTTTTTTATGAATTTAGTCCGAATGTTTTGATGGGATGGATTCCCGAGATCAGCACCCACGCTAAGCTAAGCTTGTTGCGCAGGCCCTGACCCCACCATCCGATCACGCAATTACAGTCACCGGCAGAATTTAGAGACGAAAGTTTAACGTCCCCTAACGACTGAGGACGGTCCTCCCGGCTCGGAGGCATCATCTGACCTTTGACGCCGCCGCTGCCACCAGCTGCAGGTCATCCCCGCCAGGAGCAAACAGCGAGCACCGAAGCAGCTCGAACCCATCTTGCCAGGGTGGGTCAGATCTGTAGTCCAGTGCTCTCCTGACTGAGCTACACGGGCGGACAATTACACCACGGAGCGGCGCATTTTTTTAGTCTTATGTCCTGGATATGAATTATCACCATTGCGGCGCATTGCGTAAGGTGTAGAACTCTAAAAATGTTATTGTGCGTTTAAAAGTGCAGTAAAAAGTGTAACTGTAACTATTTAGCCCAATCCTAAAGGAAAGTAACAATATAACACATAAATGCGTCGAGAAATGACACGATTTGTGAACCCACATATAACATAATTCGCAATGAAATTGCGCCGCGGAGCGGCGTCAAAATTTGGAGTTGTATTCCCTGGAAAATGTCATTTTTACTGTTGAAATGCCCAGGGTCCCTTCAGATCGCCTAGGGGCCCCTCCGACCTTTTTAACGCCTTTCCGACCTGTTCAGGGACTCATCTGGGATCCGCCAAAAAACATGATTTGGAGTGGGGGAAAATATTCAATATTTATCGCCTTGCCGACATGCTCAGAGAACCCTCCGACCTGCCCTGGGACCCCTCCATGCTGACTAGGGGCCCGTTCGGCATGTTCAGGGGCCTTTCTGACCCACCCAGGGGCCTTTTTGGCCTGGTCAGGGGCACCTCTGTCCTGTGCAGGGGGCCAGGGGCTCTTTGAATTTCCCAGGAGTACCTCCAGCCTGCTCAGGGGTCAATACGACTGGCAAGGGGCTGCCGCTGCATGCAGTGTTGGAATTTTCATTTCAGGACCTAGTCCCCGGAGAGCAAAAATGACTGCACGATGTGAGAGCAAATTTATGACATTTTCAGGCCATTTTCATTTACAAAAATGTCCAATCTTAATGTTAAAAAACAGCTGATTCAAGATGTCAATATCCATTTGCATTGCAGAGCTGGTTGCACTGTTGAGTGTTGATGGCTCTTCGTCCAGTAGGTACTAGGTATCTGGTAAAAAATAGCTGACTTTTTAAGATTTTTGCTTACGTGTAACAACCGACACTGTTGTTTTACTGACACATCAAATGAGTGTGCTTAACCTGCAAAATTGAATATGAAAATGTGAGCAGTAATACATCAAAAGAGATAAAATGTTTAAAGAGAGCAAAACTCTTGCGGAACACACTATAGAGACCAGAAATGACCAACATCCACAATTAGGGCTGAAACCATCCGGAGGGCGTCGCTATCACTGGGAGACACGACGAGAGAGAGGGTTGTTCAAGGGTGAATTGCGTTCAGCCTTCAACTCTAATATGGTCCCATATTAAAGGAATAACGGCAGCTGTGCTTGGCGGCTTATCTAACACGCACTGGAGAGGGGTATTTTACTAACATCGCATGGAGGGGGGGGGGGGCACTTTAGTGCCCCCCCCCCGTTAGATCTCCGAAAGTATGATAGCTAAGAACGTCACACTTACAGGGTAGGTAGGTGCTGTGATGATCCTACATTCTCTGTAAATTTTGGTGACCTTAGGTTCAATATCTTAAAAAGGTCAACGGGTCATGAAGGTCAAATCGGGCCAAATGTCACCGTTTGAGGATTGACCTCTGTGACGTCACAGTCGAGACTGGCATGTGTACTTTAAGTTCGGTTTGGGGATGAAAGGAATTGACACGGCTACCAAATGGCGTTTGGAGATCGTCCCGATCTGACTGTTGTTCCGAGATATCGCTTCGCCAACCTCGAATTCTTGGCCTCCATTTGGAATTCAAATCCATATAACTCAAAAATTTGCCGACCGATTTCGATTTTTTTGTTACGTCAAACGATCCGCTAAATTGTGTTTGCCGTAAATGTCGCACAAACATTACCGCCCTGCGCCGCCTTCGTTTTTAGATATTCACGAAAACATGTGGGGGTGCACAAAAAGTGGCCCCCCCCCCTCCAGTGCGCGTGAGGGAATAGTTTTCACCTTGTAAAAAGAAAGAGAAAAAACCTAAGAATGATGAGAAGAAGCAAGAAATTAAGGCATCATATTACAAGTACAGTCAAGAGAAGGACCTATATTTTACGCGGAAAAAAGGCAAATTAAATGTCAAATTATTTGGGGTGATAGATTGTCATATTTTTGTCCCAAAGTAATGCGAAAATCAGCTGGACTGACAAGCAGCGGCAACGTCATCGATTTAGTGAGGGAGTCGTGTCGTACTACGATGGGTGGGTACTGGTGCCCAAGGAAAGCTTGTTGAAAGATGCCAGGAAAATACAACGCTTTGGAAACCACAGCAGTACTTGCTTTACAGTAGGTATTCGTCACTACTGGGCGTCTTTCACACTATGAAAGTGTAGTGTCCGCCACCGTCTCTCACTGTTCCGTGCCTGGGGCGGTCCGTCTGGATTATGGTGTCACAAGGTCATTGCACGGTCCTACAACGTCACTTCGGCGTCCGGTCTCCGCGTCGGCCATATCACTCAGCGGGCGGCTGCGCCGCGGGCGGTCAATCAAACAGCGGCACGCGCGTACTGGTAGATACGAGGTGGGATCGGTGAGTGGGAACAGATCAACAATTTGTACGCGAGCCTGGAACGTTCAGGCAGCGCTGAACGCTACGCATACGCTACAGAACGTTGTTAAGAAAAAAATTATAGAAGATTTAAACATCAAAATCACTATGCATAGCATTACCTGACCAGTTCATGTTTGCAATTAGCAAAAATAGGTATGAACAGTAATGGTTTTTGTCCAGCTACTTACACTTTCCCCAAGTCCTTACGTCACCTGTGCTCATAATCAATACGTCAACTCAGCCAATAGCCAATTCAGCGATTGGGAGTTACCGGGTATACGCCGGTTCCAGAACTTTAGGACTGAATATTAAATAATTAAGAGTTTCTTGGAAAATGTGAAAGCGTTACAAGTCATTTTCGAGCATGCGCCACAACTTGGCTATCTCAACTCAAAACCTTATGTTAAAGGTGAACTATTCCTTTTAAAGTACACGTCCAACTGGATTTGTCCCCGATAATATTCAGATCCTGGCGACGCTCTTGCTGGCTGCTTTGTTGAACAGACTCAATGGGCCCCAGGGTAAGCTTGAGAGGCCCCTGAACAGAATCGAATGGCCCCTGGGCAGGTTCGAGAGGCCCCTGAACATGTTCGAGAGGCCCCTGGCGAGTTGTTGGGGCCCCGAGTGTGCTCAATGGGCCCTTGTCACAAGTCATTTTCTTAACCCGCGCACTGCAGGGGGTTCGCAGCCGACACGACTGCCAGGGGGGGGGGGGATTCCGCCCCCCGGTGAGACTCTCCAAACTACGCAACGTGCGACAAGCGGAAAACCGGATTGGATCGCTCTAGGCACTCTATTCGAAGTATTTCAGTCTTTCTTGGATCAGGTCACAATTGGAGGTCACCATGGTCACCAAAGGTAAGATTTTCCGGTTTTAGACTCTTTTGGACTCTTTTCCCAGAAACACCCGAACTTATCTCGGAGAACTATGATAGCTAGGAGCAAACCGATTAGAGAGGCAATCGATAGATATTGCAAATTTTCAAATCACACCGACCGGTCCTCAAAATTGAGCTCCAGATCAATAGTTTATAGGGCTCCAAAAGGTCATGAAAGGTCAAAAATACTGTTTTTAGGGCGAAAACCAGTTTTTTTCCAGTGAATAGCATGTCACCTAAGAAAGTAGGGAAACATTTTTGACGCCATCGTGTCGTTGTCTCATTGATGCGGCTTTGGAAAAACATATTATAGCGGTGACCTCGGTTAAGGCAACTTCAAAATTTGAATCTCAGGTGAATGGTCCATTTGTGTACCCAGGGTAGCGTCTCAATGTTGCATATGGGGCAACGCCGCGCCCCAGACGAGACGAACACATTGGTGTCAACTCATCGTCTCTATCCATCTTTCTATAGTCAAGGTTATTAGCAATAATGACTGATGACCTCAGATGACTGCAGATGACCTCCAGAGTGGACCTTGATATAGAATCAGCTAAGCAACAATTGCCCTTGACATTTAGAATTAGCTCTAAAATAGCAATGATTCTGAAAGAATTCGCCCCCTGATCCAATGCATATTTTTTCTGAAGGGAGTAGCATTTGTTTTATTTTCCCATTCAATTATAATGGGGAAAGGATCAGGAAATTGACCTGACCTTTTGGTCACCGATACGACCAATGACCGAGATAGAGGGTACGAATTGGTAGGTAAGATATTCTTTGAAATCCTGTAAGTTTCAAAATCTTTCGGAAAAACAGAATGATGGCTTATAGTTGGTCACGAACGACAAACATTTTTTGGAAAGGTGGAGTCACTTGAGCGTGGACTTGTGACCTGACCTGAGATGACCTCAGGTCGAAACTTTTTCTCAAAGTGGTGTGCAATTGATGCCCTGTCCAAAATTTGGCGGCGCTGCGCGCCCGCCGTTTTTGACGTTAGCTCGTCTGAAAAATCCTGGAGGGGGGGGGGCGGAAAATCACCCCCGTGCAGTCGCGGGTTAAGAGCCTTAAAAGAGCATTTTGCTGTAGAAAGGCCCTGGTGCAGGTTTTGGGCTCCATGGAAGGGCTGCGATACCGGGACCCTGGACCTGCCCCAACAGGCCCCTGGAAGCCAGGTTTTAAGGCCCTGGTGGGCTGCAAAATGGGCCTCTGGACATACTTGAAAGGACCCCCTGTGGGACGGCAGGGGCTGGGGGGGTTTAGCTGAGTGCCCTCTTTTAAATGCACCAGAGTGACCCCCTTCAGCTGGTGTAGGACTCCTCTGTGGTTTTTGTAAAGCCATTTATCTAATGCAAATGGAATATGGGCGAATATTGGTGGGCCCTCTGTGACCCATAAGTGGGAGAATTGTCCCCTTGCTCCCCCTGGCTGGTACACTGCAAATTGACATGGCTCCTGAAGGCTGTAAGAGGGCCCTCTTCAGATAGGCGGGCCCTCTAAATGCCAACAGAGGCCCTCTACCAATTGGCAAGGTGATCTACAGACCATCAGGGCCCTCTAAATGCTGGCTGAGGGCCCTCTTCAACTGGCAGGGGCCCTCTAAATGCCAGCAGAGGGCCCTCTACAGATTGACAGAGCTCTCTAAAGGCCAGCAGAGGGCCCTCTTACAGATTAGCTGGGACACTTTGCAGATTGAAAGGGCCCTATAGGCTGGAAGAGGCCACTCTACAGGTCACCAGGGTCCTCTAAATGCTGACAGAGACTCTCTACAGATTAGCATGGTGATCCACAGATTGGCAGGGCCCTCTAAAGGTGCAGAGGACCCTCTACAACCAGAAGGAGCCATCTAAATGCTGACAGAGGGCCCTTAACAAATCAACAGAGCCCTCTTAAGGCTAACAGAGGGTCATCTACAGATTGGCTGGGACACTGCAGATCAACAGGGCCACTGAAGGCTGGAAAAGGGCCCTCTACAGGTTGACAGGGCCCTCTAAAAGCCAACACAGGCGCTCTACAGATGGGCAGGGCAATCTACAAGCTGACAGAGGGCCCTCTAAAGGCTGGCAGAGGGCCTTCTATAACCAGCAGGGGCCCTTTACAACTAGCAGGGACCCTCTAAATGCTGACAGGGACCCTCTAAATGCCAGCAGGGGGCTATCTGCAGATTGGCAGGGCCCTGTAAAAGCTGGCAGTGGGCCCTCTCCACAATGGCTGAGACCCTTCTCAATGTATTTGCATATACATACATGCCTTTAACAGACAAAGTGCTGTTATTTGTTCATGTTACAACTTATTAAAGGTTTATGGGCATCTTTTAGGCCACCCAAGGCATTTTGCAGGCGCCTAGGTTGCAAAGTGTGGCATAGGAGTTGACAAGGCGCACCAACCCGGACCAAGTAGGCCAAAAATCTGCACCAGTCTGCATCAGACCAGCCAAAAATTCACACCAACCCATCATAACAAAAAACACGGTCAAACACTCTCGGACTCACAACCCTAGCGTTTAAGATGTTTCAAAACTTTACTATTTCAATACTAAGTTGATTATTTGGACATTCGCATGGTTTCTAGACCACCTATTCTGTACTCTTACCTTACCATTACTAACGCGGGGGAGAGTTATCAACCGCCGTTTATTTTAACCAATGCCGAGCGCCATATTGGTCGTCATCCTCTGCAGTTCAAGGATCTGTGTCAACTGTCCAACGAACTATTCCAGTGCTGACCACTATAGAGATTTGACATTCTAAGAGATTTTATGTCAAATCCTCTTTTTTTTCTTCCGACAAATTCAGAAGAAAATCTAGGGATTTTAATAGGTTTCCCGATAATTATAGAAATAAATAAATCTAGAGCCACTTTCGTACATATAACATAACAAACATAACATAACAAAATAACCTAACAAAACATAACATAACATAAATAACATACATAACATACAATAACATAACCTTAACCTACCTAAAATAAATATAAGCCATAAAGTCCGATCGAGACGAAACCTAAGATAATATATAGCCATTAAAGTCCGATCGAGACGAAACCTAAGATAATATATAGCCATAAAGTCCGATCGAGACGAAAACCTAAGATAATATATAGCCATAAAGTCCGATCGAGACGAAACCTAAGATAATATATAGCCATTAAGTCCGATCGAGCAACCTAAGATAATATAGCCATTAAGTACGGGATCGCGAAGAAACCTAAGATTAGATATATTAGCCATAGTCCGATCCGAGACGAAACCTAAGATATATATATAGCCAATAAAGTCCCGATCGAGACCGAAACCTAAGATAAATATAGCCATTAAGTCCGATCTGGAGACAAACCTAAGATAATACATAGCCATTAATAACGATCAGACGAAAACCTAAGATAATTATATAGCCATTAGGATCCGATGAGACGAAACCTAAGACTAATAACTATAGCCATTAAAGTCCGATCCAAGAGAAACCTTAAATTATATATGGCGTAGTCGATCGATAAAAAAAAAAATGGCGACGCTGTGCGGAATATACATCAATGTGGTAAAAAAAGCGTCTGGAATAGAAAAACAACATGTTGGCAAGAAGGCGTCTGGAATACAAAATGAATGCTCAAACTTGGTTACAGCTGTTTTGCGTAAACAAAGTTTATGCGACGGGAGGCACGGTGAAGCGGTGAGAATTAATTATTGAAATTAAAATAAGTTATAGTGTAAAAATGTCTTTAGGGACCATCTGTACTTACTAAATGTGACATTCTGCATCAAATGGTGGGTATATTATAGGGATTAACTAAAAACTAGGGTAGGGGAGTCCGAGTGTATAGCCAAAAACACCCTTATTGGGTTGGAAACCGTGAGGACATTTCTTCAGCAATAGTTCCTAAAGTGAAAATGTATGTAAAGCTTTGTTTAAGTTTATCAGACCTGTGCCGACTGCCGCAGCTGCCTGCAGTGCAACATTGGCACCTCACCCAACCAATCCACACCACACCAGCTTCTCTAAATCTGCGCCAGATCAGCACCATAGTTATCAAGTTATTGAGAAACCCAGGGGGGGAAATTCCCCTTACGCCATGCGGGTTAAACGACGATCAGGTTGGACTTCAGAAGTAAGACTGGTTAAATCACGGGACTAAGGCAAAAAGACAATAAAAACAAAGCCTTTAAATTTAAATATACCTACCATCCGTGGACTCTCGTCCTCTATCATTGACCCGCGTCAAGACAATACCGCGACCCGCGTTTTCTCTCAAGAGTCAACGGTCATTTTTCAATTTTCGATCAATTTTACTCAAACACTGCGTATTTTTTCGTAACAGCTGCGCCATATTTAAAAAGTAAAAGAGTTTTTCATCACTATTAATATTTAAATACAAACACCATAAAGGGCTCTTCATCATACTTCACTTCCTTTCAATAAAGACATTTAAAAATAAATTGATTTTAATTGTTTATAATGCATTTATACAATGCTTCTCTAGTTAATTCAGTAAGTTCAGTAAGTTAGAGGTGAGGTATTACCATTGATGACAATTATGTGCAATAGTTTTAAAAATTGAGTAAAGATTTGATGACATAGTTTTCTTATATGCTGTTATTTGTTATTTAATCGGACAATACCGTAAAAAATAAATAGCTTCTACAAAATAAAATCATGTGTTAAATACCACTTCGTATCAAATTCATAGATGGAACTGAAAAAAAGAGTAATGAAATCAAATGACGTCAATGAATTGTATTTTACCACCTTTCGAATCGTTCTCTTTACATGACTCCTTGTAGGAATGCGGACTCGCGAACGAATTTTGGCGATTTCGACCGGCGTCCATTTCCGTTGGCCTCCGCCTCGTGGTCCCGCCGGTGTCATTCGGCTTTCTTATCGGAAATTTCTGCTAAATTCACTTTTTAAGCTTAGCAACTGAATATGGCGGGTGCTGCACCGCCTCCTACTAATGGAGCTCCTCCCCCACTTATGGGAGACAGTTCTGGGAGTCCAGGCGGATTCAGAGGAAGAGGCCGTGGTGGATTCGAGGGTCGAGGACGCGGCGGAGACAGAGAGGGCCGGGGTCGTGGAGGATTCAGGGGTCGTGGTGGTGGAGAAAGAGGTCGTGGAGGTGGAGGTGGAGGCGGAGGCGAATTCAGAGGCCGAGATGGCGAGCGAGGACGCGGAGGAGGAGAATACCGGGGACGTGGCGGTGGAGAGTACCGTGGCCGCGGTGGAGGCTGGGGCGGCCGTGGAGGCATGGGAGGCATGAGGAATCCTGAGGTGAGTTGCAATACTCTGCAGATGGTCATTGTGTAAATTTTAACATTTTTGGTAATATTTTGATGAGGCATCTGTGATCATGTGGGTATTCCTATCACTGGGTATTCCTATCACTGTGGGTATTCCTATCATATATTGTATTCATGTCACTGGCGCCACCCCTGTCGGTCGGGGTGCCAGGGGCGGGCCTTGCAGCTGGTTTGATGACATCAATGGTGTCAGCTCTATTACAATTAAAGGAGCTGCTTTGGGAAGGAAGCTTTTAGGTTGGCTGTGATTGCTAGTATTTTTCCTCTCTAGCTGGATGAAGCATAATCAAACCTAACCTTAATCATATGTCCCTGCTGATAGAGCATCTCAGGCTAGGTGGACATATGCCTACTGGGGTGGTTGACAGGCTGCTTTGCTGCCGCTGCTTGTATGAAACAGGATATTTGAACCTAACTGGCAGGAGTTTATTGCTGCTGATGGAGCATCGGTCAAACACTCGGACCCCCCTAGCATTTTTAGATGTTTCAAAACTTTACTATTTCATCACTAAGTTGATTATTTGGAATTCTGCATGTTTCCTAGACCTATTCCGTACTCTACCTTACATTTCTAAACCGGGGAGAGTTTTATCACCCCGGTTTATTTTAAAACTCACGCCGAGCCGCCATTTTTGGTCGTCATCCTCTGCAGTTCACAAGGTCTGTGGTCAACTGTCAACCACTATTCCAGTGCTACCAATCTAGAGATTTTGACATTCTTAAGAAGACTTTATGTCAAATCTGCTTTTTTCGTTGACACAATTCCCAGAAGAAATCTAGGGATTTTAATAGGTTTTCCGATTAATTTATAGAAAATAAATACTTTAGAGCACTTTCCCGTACATATAAAACAAACACATAAACCTAACCTAACCTAACCTAACCTAAGAAATATATAGCCATAAAGTCCAATCAAGATGAAACCTAAGATAAAATATATAGCCATTTAAGTCCGATCGAGACGAAACCCTAAGATAATTATAGCCATAAAGTTGATCGAGACAAAAACCTAAGATAATATATAGCCATAAGTCCGATCAGAGACAAACCCTAAATAATATATAGACCAATTAAGTCGATCGAGACAAAACCTAAGATAATATATAGCATTAGTATGATCGAGAACAAACCTAAGAGTAATATTAGCATTAAGTCCGATCGAGACGAACCTAAGATAATATAATAGCCATACAAGTCTGATCGAGACACAATAGAGATATATATTAAGCATTAAGTCTGCTCGATGACACAAACCTAAGATAATATATAGCCATTAAGTATGATCGAGACGAAACCTAAGATAAATAACATTAAGTCCGATCGAGATACCAAACCTAAGATAATTATATAGCCATAAAGTCCGAATCGAAAGACGAAACCTAAATAATATTTGGCGTAAGTCCCCGATCGTATAAAATAAATTGGCGAGCTGTAGCGGAAAATATTGTTCATGTGGTAAAGAAAAGCGTCTGGAATAAAAAAAACACTGTGGGCAAGATAGGCGTCTGGAATAACAAAAAAAACATGGATGCTGCCAACCTTGGTTAAAGCTGTTGCGTAAACAGATGTTTGCGACGGGAGGCACGGTGAAGCGGTGAGAAATTAATTATTGAAATTAAACTTAGTTATAGTGTAAAAAATGTCTTAGGGAACCATCCCTGTACTTACTAACTGTGAGCATTCTGCATCGAATGGTGGGTATATTATAGGGATGTAACTATACAGGCCGGGGGAGTCCGCGTGTATAGCGGAGCATCTCTGGCCAGGTAGACAGCATGCCTTCTGTTCACGTTGTGGGTTGACAGGGCGGCTTCGCCAACGTGTCACACACCGCCTGTAAGGCTGCCTCAGTTTCAGTACCCTGAAGCTCAGTTTCATACCCTGTTCCATACCCTGTTCCCATACCTGTTCTCATACGTTCCCATACCCTGTTCCCCATACCCTGTTCTACCCTGTTTCCATACCCTGTTCCCATTACCCTGTTCCCGTACCTGTTTCCCGTACCCTGTCCGTACCCTGTTCCCGTACCCTGTTCCCGTACCCTGTTCCCGTACCCTGTTCCCGTACCCTGTGCCCGTACCCTGTGCCCGTACCCTGTTCCCGTACCCTGTTCCCGTACCCTGTTCCCGTACCCTGTTCCCGTACCCTGTTCCTGTACCCTGTTCCCGTACCCTGTTCCTGTACTCTGTTCCCATACCGGCCCTGTTCCCATACCGGCCCTGTTCCCATACCGGCCCTGTTCCCATATCGGCCCTGTTCCCATACCCTGTTCCCATACCCTGTTCCCATACCCTGTTCCCACATCATGTTCCCATATCCTTTTCCCATACCCTGTTATCCTTTTCCCACACCCTGTTCCTATACCCCATACCCTGTTCTCCAGTACCCCCTAATTATATATTGGCTTGGGTGTCGGTGAAATGTTCTAGCCAAAAAAGAGCATGAGAGTAGAAAATTATGCACATAATGGTAAATTATTCATGTGTTTAAGATATAAAAAGCAGTATTTTTTTGTTGAAATGAATGTTAGCAAATGTGTTTGTCATTGAATATCAATGCATACTTTGGGAGTAGAAAATTAACTCCTGAATTGGAGAGAATGGAAAATTATCCACAGTTGGGTGTCAACTCAAACTCATGTTTAAAAAAAAAATAGTACTGCTGTTCTCATACCCCATACCCTGTTGTCATGCCTTGTATGCCCTGTTTCATGCCCTGTTCATGTATCCAGTTCCCCATGAATTTCATTGCTGACTTTTGGTGTGCCTTTGTGCAGCCTTTGATTTTTTTGCCATTTTCTGGACTTTTGTGTTTAAAGGAATTTGCTCTTTTATTTGTTTTATCTCTGAAAATTTGCTCTCTTTTCACTTTATCTTACCATTATTGCAATTAAAATAAAATTGCAATATCCTCAAAGATGATGTATCTTTAAGAATATGAATTTGTAGTTTTTAAGTATAATAATTATTAGAAATGGAACTATATTTTCCTAACAACAAAAGGGTACTCTCCACCTTTAGTTTTTACTTTCTGGGACCAGGTCATGAAAGGAAAAAATCAAACACTGTATGTGCCAATATCCTCACCTTCTTCTGATGAGCCTTTGCAGGGTCAGAAATTTATATATTTGGGAGAGCTTGCCCCCCCCCCATGTTAAAAAGGTGCTGCCTGAGGCAGTGTTGGAGTTTTGCCTGTTTGTTGGATTTTTTAAATACAAAAGTTGTGCTACAAGAAATAAGTATGCTACAGAAAAAAGTACACTATATAAAAATCTGCTGAAGACTGTAACTCACCTGTACCAAAAAATCACCCCCCCCCCCCCCCCCGGTCAACAGCACATGCCTGAGGAGCCAAATAATGGTAATTTGTGTACTATTTTTACAAATGTACTACAGCTAGAAAAAAAATGTTTCAATCCTAAAGCCCAAACCAAAATTCCAACACTGGCCTGAGGGTGCTGTGCCTTTATCACCGGGCGTGTTCTGTGCCGCACACATCAACTGAGCGTGTTCTGTGCAGCACACATCAACTGAGCGTGTTCTGTGCCCCACTCATCAACTGAGCGTGTTCTGTGCCCCACAGGACCGGCTGAACGACAAGCTTCAGCAGATCGCCGGCCCGACGTATGACCTGCCCGTCAACGAGAACAAGGAGCCAAAGAAGTTCACCAACAAGTGCCGCCTGTTCGTCGGCAACCTCACAGACGACACCACTATGGACGAGTTCCAGGAGATGTTCTCCGTCTTTGGAGAGATCGCCGAGCCCTACATCAACCTCGAGAAGGCGTTCGGATTCGTCAAGCTGGTGAGCAAGTTGATAAATTTGACAATATGTCAATAGCCAGGTTTAAATAAATAATTGCATGTGTTGCGTTTCACCTCACAAATGATATTGTTCTGTAGTTGGATTCAAGTGTACCGTACTGCTATTTCCATCACCTTTCTTAACATTCGGTTTTTGCTGTTACAGCTTGCATTTCCAGCTTTTTATATGTTAGAGGTGCAATGATAGGAGTCAGAACTCCCCATTTGGTCGTGAACTCGTGAATCGTTTAGAGCAATTGCAGATATAACTGTCACGGTGTATTCCGTCGTTGCCAGGATTTCCGCGCGAATGCCGAGAAGGCGCGCCAGGCCCTGAACGGCACCATCCGCAACGGCCGCATGCTGAAGGTGCGCTTCTCGGCGATGGGCTGCAGTCTCAAGGCGAAGCGGCTCTCGCCCTGGGTCAGCAACGAGCTGCTCGAGCTCGCCTTCTCTATATTTGGCGAGGTAAGCACCGACAGTGGTTTGTGTGTGTGGGGCGTGGACGTCTCAGTCCAGTTGGTGGGGTGCTGAGGATCGGGACGTTTCAGGTGTTCACGGGGGAGCCATGTAACTGAGTGGTTAAGGCACCCTTAAGCCCTTATCATCATCAGGTAGTGTCAGGGTCTTTTTGGTGGTGAGTATGTGTCGGTAGAGATGTGCAGTGTTTACTCTTTATTCCATGTCGAGTTAAACCTAAGCATCTTTTGCATTCTCATTCATTGTCCTTTTCACGGCAAGAGGTCATGGGCGCCACATAACCATTGAGTTGAGGCGCCCCCAAGCCCAAATCATCGTCCTTTTCGCGGCAATACGCCGCTGGGTCGCCTGGCTCGGAGCCTTGTGCCGTTTGACTTTGCATACCGATCACTGATTAAGATGCCGGCCTGCACACTAATGACTGACGCTGCCGTCCTACTGTCTCCAGCTGGAACGTGCCACCGTGGTGGTGGACGAGCGTGGAAAGTCGACCGGCGTCGGCATCGTCGAGTTCGCCAAGAAGCCGTGCGCCCTCTTCTGTCTGAAGAAGTGCACTGAGAGCAGCTTCTTCCTCACCGAGTGAGTAATGTCTGGGGTCTGACTGAATATGAGTGTGTGCATTTATTACACATGTTTGTTTTAACTATTCTGGTTATGGGCGCCAGCCTAGTAGCTGCGGCGCACTTGACCCGCGCCGGGCGGGGGGAGGGGAGTGTGTCTAAGGCCGGGGGCGTTTATACGTCTTATTTTTTTAGGATAGCGTAGAAACGGCGATGCACAGCGCTGCCGTTTTGGGCACAGCTTTTGGGGCATCAATTACCCACACATTGTGAAATTCTTGAACTTGGGTCATCTCAGGTCACCAGATGACCTGAGATGTACCAAAGCCACAGTTAGCTGATCAGTTTCGCACTTACAGGATTTCATAAGGCATGACTACTTACAATTCCTCTGTTTCGAATGTGTTTTATATCTGTGACCTAAGGTCAGGTCAGTGTCTTGAACTCTACATTTTAAGTCGAAGGGGAAATATTAAAATGCTTTAGCATGATAGCAACCCAATTCCTTCTGTATCATGTTATCATAGGCCATTCTTGAAGACCCATGTGCAGTCTTGTTCTGGTACCCCTACAGGGTCGGCCGAGGTCATCCGAGGTCACTAATACCTTTATGTCAATAACTTGATAAAATAAAGATAAATAAGTGACACCGGATAAAATAAATATACAGAAGTGATACCGGTGACCGGCACATTTTCGTCGAAACACGTCTCCCAATGTGCAACATGACCTTATTAGGTCACCACTTGACCTTTGCCTGAGGTCACATTTCTAGGTTGACCTAACTTGGCCATCATATACATGATAAAAAGCGCCTTGACAAGACAAACAGGCAGACATGTGCTCGGATTCCAGAAGTCTCAAATTTTGAGTCAAGGTTCTGACAACGATAACAGCAACACAGCACTAATATGCGTTGTAACTTTAGCGTCCGGATCCTCTCTATTGTCTGAGCCTGTTTGGGGTTTGTTTGGGCTATCAAAACGTTAAAAAATAGCTGAGATCTTCTTTGGATCCCTGAACCTCGGACCCATGATCCCGAAAGGATCTTGGACATTCGCGGTGTTCTATAACTTCGATTGACGAAAAAACTTGCACATGGAAAAGTAAGCACGGAGGCAATAGTTGCAATGTGCGGAAGTGCTAAGCATATCACCCGTCGCCACAATACTCATTTAAAGGCCAAAACGCCTGGGAGAATGGAACATGTCTGCAAACAGGATGGTATTAAATTTACTTCCGATCTTCTTAATTAAGTGAAGTTATTCGTGAAAACAGTTTGGGAAAAATGGACTGACTTTCGATGACCTGTGGAGCCTAAACTATTTACCTAGTTCAAATTTTAGAACTTATTGTCGATTTGAAATTTAAATATCTTTCGATAGTTTTTTATCGTATGTTCCTAGCTATTATAGTTCTGGAGATTGGTTGGGGGTATCTGGAGCTAAGTCCTAAATCTGGTAATTTCGACCTTTGACGGCCTCTGGTGACCCTAATATTGACATATTTGTTTTTACCAAAGTAGTTTCCCAATGCTTTTTGACGAGCTCTCGAACAGTGTTTTTGGTTTATGTCTAGGTCCCATAGGAGCGGAGTTGGAGGGGGCGTCGAAGCGCCCCCCCCCCCCATTCCGCACGTGAAGGTGGAGCGAAGCACCGGCACGATGCGGATCAAACAAAAAACCCAAATAGTCATTTATTCTGTGTATTCACATCCCAGCTACTAATTTCGTCCGTCTTTCTCTAGACCCATTTGTATTATTTCAGCTGCTTTGCTTGATTTAATCATCGATTTGGTTATATGTGAGCTTGTCCTGAGTATCCTGTCGGTCGGTCATATCAGTGATTTTTCGCGTTTACCATGCTCCTGACGCTGCGTTTCTGTCGCGTGTTTCAGGGGTCTGTGTCCGATCCTGACGCTGCGTTTCTGTCGCGTGTTTCAGGGGTCTGTGTCCGATCTTGACGCTCCGTTTATGTTCGTGTTTCACGTGAACCGTGTTCCTGACGCTGCGTTTCTGTCGCGTTTTTCAGGGGTCTGTGTCCGATTGAACTGGAGCCCCTGAATGAGGATGACGGCGAGGACGGTCTATCGGAGCAGGTGCTGCCCAAGAAACACCACGAGTACATGCGGGAGCGCTCGGTAAGCTACTCAGCAAACACACTCTCCATTTATTGTATTGTGAAGATTTGTATTTAAAAAAGCGCCTATCGTGACATCATTATGTTGATTTTGTTACAAAAGTATTTTCATGATTAACTATGGGAATGTTGATTCTTTGAACCGGTTAATGAGCTCCGAAACTCCATTGGTTTCAAACCAGCGCCACCATCGGTGCTGGTTGTCCGGCACGGCCGGCCAGGTTAGTGTATCTCTCCCGGCTCCTCCACACTTAGAGCTGGTGCTGTCAGCGGCGGCCCGTCCTAACCGCCGTCTGCCCCGCTTCTGCGACAGGCGGGTCCCCGGCTGGCGATGCCCGGCTCCTTCGAGGCCGAGTACGGAAACCGCTGGAAGCAGCTGTACGAGCTGGAGAAGCAGAGGCGCGACCAGCTCGACCAGGAGATGAAGATGGAGATGGAGAAGCTGCGCGACCAAATGGACTTTGCCCGACGCGAGCACGAGACGGAGCTGCTGCGGGAGCAGCTGCGCCGCCGCGAACTGGAGCAGGAGCGCAACAAGGGCGACTGGGACGTGCGTCAGGCGCAGCGAGAGGAGGAGCGCCGCCGGCTCGAGGAGAACATGCAGCGCCAGCAGGAGTCGATGCAGTCGCGCATGCGTCAGTCCGAGGACGACCTGAAGCGCCGTCAGCAGGAGAACCAGCTGTTCATGCAGGTCAGTCGGTCGAGATGTGCTGGTGGTTGGCGGGGGGCGGGGGGGGGGGGGGGGTGGTGCCGGGGGGGGGGGGTGCCGGGACGTGGCAAGCTGTGTGGTTACAAAGTGAGATGCAGGCTGAAGTGGAGAGGCGAACGTCATTGCCTTTGCGAGCGTTAAAGTCTCCGAGTAATATGCAGATATGTTTTCTGATGAAATGGCCGCTGCAGATATGTTTTATGATGCAATGGCTGCTGCGTATCCGATTTTGATGCAGATGATATTTCTGTGAGCGATGTAAGCCTGATTATGTCTCCACCCTGCCCAGTCAGTTGCCACTGATACTGACAGCTGACGTCGCCTCCGTTCCGCTCCGCAGGCTAACGAGCTGAACAGTCTGCTGGACCAGCAGGAGCAGGGTGTCTGGGACGGTGGCGCTGGAGGTGCCGGCCCGCCGCTGCCCGGCGCCGCGCCTGACGCCTACGGAGCTGACGTCTGGACTGGACCCGGCGACGGGGCACCCTTCGGTACGGCGGGGTGCTGGGTCACACGGGTGCCGGGCTGACGGACGGGGCAGGGCACACATGCGGCAGATCTGGCCGGCCGTGGGTGGTTTGGTAACTGTCTGGCATTGGAGCGGGGATCTGCGCAACTTACTGCCGTTGTGTGCAGCCTTGAGGATATGTTCGGGCCTAGGGGAAACGGTTATTGTGGTGTCTGATCCTATTAGATCCCTTTTGAAGTGGATACACTATTTCAGTGTGTCCGAAATCCGGATCCTAGGGATCGATCTCGGGTCCATTTTTTATATTCACGCTCATCTCAGGTAATACTTGCGTTGTATTCACGTTGTATGTTCCCGTGAAAGTGATCGTATCCGACTATTGAGCGGGCTTGAGCAGTGGGCTAACGTGCTAGCTATGGTTGGAAACTGAGGTTCGTTCTCTGTCCGCCAGGTGGACCGCCTCCGGGCATGGCTGGTCGTGGTGGACGCGGAGCCGGCCAGGTAAGAAATATTTTTTTCATTTGTTACCCTTGCACAATAGTGCATTAGAACATTTCCATGCGTTCAACATTGCTTTTGAGCAATTAATAATGCCTTCTGTATATTATATCATCATGACACCAGTCTTCTCGTTCTCACACGGAACGCACATTTATGTTGGTAATTAGCCACTTGCAATGATTGCCGTGAATTACTAAGTTTAATTGCCTATTTCTAGGAGAGTCTGGTAGTTATCATCGGGCACTATTTGCCCCGGTTCATGTTGGCACTGTGTATCGTGAGGTCCGGCTGCGCTGACGTCTCCGTCTGTGTCCTCTCTCAGGCCGGTATGGAGATGGGCGGGTTCGGTGCGCGCGGCCGTGGCGCCCCGCCGCCAGGGTTCCGCGGAGGACGCGGCGGCTTCCGTGGCGGCGCCCCGCGCGGCGGCGGCCGTGGCCGGCCCATGGAGGAGGGCATGGACTTCCCCAGCAAGCGCCCGCGCGTCTTCTAAGCACCCGCGCGTCTTCTAAGCGCTACACCAGCTGGACGCTGGCACGGCAGTTCAGCGGATCGACGACGGAGGGGAGCGACCGGGACGGGCGGTGCCATGGTCCCGGCGTCCTTCTGCTGCGATGGAGACGGAGAAAGACGGAGAGCGGGAATATGGAGACCCTAGGAAGAGGAACTGAACAGGACATTCTCTAGGACGACAGTTCGGGTATATGCAGAGGAGTGCAAGAAATGGAAACGGTGGTGAGAGGAAGCATGTATGAGCGGGCGTGCGGAATTCTGCGGAACAGTGGCATTCGGGAACGCGTGTATGTACGGGCGAGAATGTTTTTGTGCGAGAGCGGGTATGTTTGTATATGAGAGAGCGAGAGTGTGTGTTTGTATCGGGGTCGTCCGGTTTTCCATCGGCGTGCTAGTGGTTTTAGATGCGTTTGTCACGCCCTCATCCAGTTCATCGAGAAACATCTGGGACCCATTGGTAGTTCATCGGTTGCTTTCATCGTCCCAACTTTTGGACTCCGTGAAACGTTTGATATTATAACTTGAGTTGATGCTCCGACCCCGCCATCAGTAAAAATGGATCTCCGTTTGATGGGGGTGACACGAGGGTCGCTATCACGGTTTCCGTAGCCAGCCATCGCCACACCTGCTTTCCCGCTCATCCAGCGCGATCTTATCCAGCTTCTAAAAATATACTTTCAACTGTTAATCGTGTTTTCCTTAAAACAACAGCCGGCCGTGAGGGTGAATACTGGATCACGTAGATGAACCAAAAGTTCATAGAGGAATGATCTGTTTAAGAAAAGGAGTGAGACATGGAGTGCAACATCAGATGATTAACTCTCAGAATCAAGCTATAGTACCTTATTCCACAACTTAGAACTCGTTCCGACGAGCAGACTTCATACGCGACTAATCAGCTTCCGCAACTGATAGGCGACGAGACCGATATAGCCTAACAACATAATGTATAGCAGTTTGCCTTGCGACAACCACGAAAAAACGACGTCACTCCATGAACCTGAACATCCCTAGATTGCGTCGCGATAGATGCGCGCGCCTAGGTCGTTGAACAAGTCTGTCTTGTTGTGCCACAGCACGTTTCCAATAATCTAGCCGTGTTCCAACAGAGTTATAAGCTAGTCAGCAAATGAAAACTACAGGAGAAAGAGAATGACATTCTGTGAGTGTCATTCTGTTAAAACTCTGTGTTTTCGTAACGGTCCCCCGATGAGGTCGTGACGCACTTTCATGGTAAGTGTGCTCTGTGCATAGGTATATACTAATTGGTCAAATGTCTTTGTTTTAATTGTTCGACATTTCTCCATATTATTCCATGCTTAAATGTCATTTTATAAAAGTGCGTGTGAGCGCTTGCGGGCGAACAACGTGAAGACCACCAACGAAACACATCGTGGCCCAAAAAGAGGCAGAGAGATAGAGAACTAAGACAAAAGGATCTCAGCGGAGAGCGAGCTGTGGGTCAAAACAGAAGGCAGCTCACGGGTCCGACCGAGGGCGGGAGATACAAGTGGCCGGTAGATAAGATGGAGGTCTCTAAACGCTGAACAGCATGGAAGGCAGCGTACCGAGCAGCGCTGGATGAAGCGCTGTCGTTAGGGGTTGTGAGACGCCAGCTCCTCGCGGTGCTGTACGAGTCGAGATCGTGCTCGGCGGACAGATGCGGAGGGTTTGCGCCTCTGTTACGTCGTCCAGTTTACTTTGGCTGCCGAGTATTAGGCCTATTTCTGGCTGAACGCCTGAACTGTTCTGCTCCTCTCAAGATGCACAACACACGTAACACAGGGATACTCTCTGAAGCGGCTGGCTTGCTCCGAGTGCAGGCGGGTATCTGTGAAATGCCTCATAAGACTCGATAGTCGGAAGAGTGTGCTATTGCCCTGATCGGAAGCACCACTGTACAGAATGATTACTTCTACTATGGGTCACGCATTTATATCTCATCCGCTTTTATGTTAAGTTCAGCGTCTTTTACGTCCTCATTGCATGCGAAATGAATTAAACTGTCTTGCAGCTTTCAATTGATCGTGAGGGACGTGCGAATGTGTGATATACGACTTAATTATACTTTATTGGGCCACAAAGCCGTGAGGTAACCGAACAGCGAATATGGATGTCACCGAAAAGGCTCTTTCCTCGAGGCAGTGCTCGTGAAATGGCGATAGGGAGGATTAAGGCGGACAAAGATCGGACACCATGCTCCCAAGGTCATCATCATGTGAGAGCCGCGATGTGCTTGGGGATATTATGAACGGTCATGACCTGGTCAGCAATAGTTTCAGCGAGAAGATCCCAATCTCACCTCGCAGATCCAGGCAACAGCTTATATAATATATAATATGTATTTGTAATGATGTTTGCCTTCTGAATGCTACTACTCTACTTTATTTGTAAATACTTAATACTTCCGACCTTCAGTGGAGCTTAAAACGCCACAATAACATGATGCATTCATTCGTTCATTCA
This sequence comes from Semibalanus balanoides, assembly GCA_014673585.1. Taxonomy (NCBI): domain Eukaryota; kingdom Metazoa; phylum Arthropoda; class Thecostraca; order Balanomorpha; family Balanidae; genus Semibalanus; species Semibalanus balanoides. The sequence goes on from VOPJ01010926.1 coordinate 38,148, forward strand.
TTTATTCATTGATTTATTCGTTATCATGCATTCATGCATACAATGAGCATTTGCGAAATGCGTCACATGACGCCGAGGCCAATCATGGAACTGTTACGGATAAAACAGCGCATGCGTTGTAACCATATCCCTATCTGCAATTCATATTGCCGATGGTTTTCTGAGTTTTTTTTTTGTACGTGTTTTATGTTGGACACCGTGCCATGCTGCTGTCGCTTACTCGTAAACTCCGAGTTAATGAATGGTTGTAGCTGTGTTTAGCATCGACTATGGCTTCTGTCATGTGTGACGGTCACAGCAAGCTGTTATGACGGCTTATCTAGGTACTACACAGACAACACGGATATTCCAGAGTTGTGCTGGTCAAATGGCACTTCGGACAGGCAGGTGATATATCATACATATCACATATGTGTTCGGCCCGTCAGAGGGTTGTATTAAATGGCATAGCTGGGCTGATATAAATGGCTGCATTGAATGCAAAGATGAAGATATGCTTTGCCTCGGCTATGAAGAAGACAAGCAGACAAAGCTTCCTAAGCCTGATGGTGTCCAAATGTTTAAATGTGGGCTGACTCGGCTCTTTCTGTGAAAGTAGACATCATGAGCCTATCTACTTATCAATGAGAGGTCGAGTCGCGACTTTGCTAGTTTGCCCATCAGTGATAAGATAAGCCGGCCTAGTTTGGTGCCAAAGTGAATAGCTGAATACGCTGGAGTCAGTGCTGAATACCGGGCCCGGCTGGACCTGTCGGAGTCGCTTCCGGCTGTCAGCGGGTCCGACTGGGTTTATCGGGTTTTAATTTAAATGTTTAATCATTTCACCGTCTCACCTCTTTCAGCTCACGACCTAACCCTTCCGCCAGTACGATAGGCGCTGCATAAAGTTAACTATACTGGTTTTATGGAGGGTCTGGGGGGGGGAAATGTTCCTAACCCAACTGGGGACAGTTTCGGAACCAGACTTGTGCAGAGTGGAAATCAGGACACGCTTACATCTACCGATACAACCTCTAGTGAAGCGAATTAGCCCACCCTACCCCACTATCATTGAAAATGCTGTTGCCCACCCCTGAAGAAAAACAATATAAATATAATGACGTTGAGCCATTTTGTTTGCTTATTCCTGTCTGCGACAATGAGGTTGGCCATAGAATTCGCTCCTTTCTAATGAAAAAGGTCGGGCGATTATTATTGGGTTTTTTCAGCTTCGTTTTGAATAAAAGTATAAAACGGACGGACGAGCAATGAAGGACTCAGAGGGGGACGATTTGTGATATTGCAACCGCCCACAATTGGTTTCCGTACAATATAGTGTCGAAAACACAAAGCAAACGCAGGGCACAGGGATGTGTTCTTATGTCCAATATTATAGCCAAGGCAAACACAATAGCGGATCGTTTGACGAAAAAAATGGAAGTCGGTCAGTACATTTTTGAGTTATATGGATTTTAACTCACAAATGGCGGCCAGAATCGAGGTTGGCAAAGCGATATCTTCGGAACTAACAGTCAGCTCGGGACGATTCGAACGCCATTCAATAGCCAATGTCCATGTTCATCCCCGAACGCAAGATAAGACACATTGCTGAATGCTGGTGACCTGTGACGTCACAGGGGTCAAATCCCCAAAATGGTGACATTTGAGCGGATTCGACCTTCATGACCTCGTTTGACCTTCAAAATATTGAATACAAAATACAAAATATTCAAAATATCAAAATATTGAAAATATGGTCACTTAAATTTGAGAAAATGTAGATCATGATAAGGCCTACCTACCCGGTAAGTTTTATTGTTCTAGATTTCATACTTGCTGAGATCTCAGGGGGGGGGGGCACTTAAGTGCTCCCCTCTCCAGTGCACGTTAGTGGCATACCCGTCTCCTGTGCGCGTGTTAAGAGTTTTTTTGCTCAGACAGACAGACAGACAGACAAAGACGTGCAATCCTCCTCGTTTGTTGGTGCACCGCCCGGGGCGTTCGGATAGCAGACACCACGCTGTGCGCCATCAAACGGCGCTCAGTGGTAATGTCAGAAATATGAGGGCCGTTTGCGAGTCGAGGGACGTAGCAAATGCTCTGCTCACCCTACTGCAGGCTTATACAAAATGTGACAGACAAAATATCTAATGTCTCCATTTTTCAAAGTGGTTTAACCGCCGCGACAAGGTGACAATGCTGGGGACAAGGTATCAGCTCCAAAGCATTTATCACATTTGCTTCACGTTTGAAATACCCACTTCACGTTCCGCTAAACATGGTGGCTGCTGTTTTGTATAATTATTCTGATTTGTTATGGCTTAAAATGAATTATTGAAGTAGGTAGCTATTTTTTAATAAACCTCAAATGAAATTGGGAGAGAAGTAGAGAACACATGGGCGAACTCTTATCCAGGGGCGTGGCGGCAACCGGGCCTGGGACCGCTCCGACCCAGCTCCTGCCCCCCCCCCAAATCAGCAAGATTTTTAACATCAGCCCTATGCAGACTTGTGCATGATTCCAATGGTATGAAATTCGATTCCGGAATCGATTCCGTTTGTACTGGAATCGGAATCGGATTTGATTCAATTGGCATCTGGGTGGAATCGGAATCAGGTGGAGTCACTGGCGGATCCAGCCGTCTTTTTTTGGGGGGGATAACTTTTTCTGTCAAAATAGTATCCCATTTTTTTCTGCACGGATTTGGACTGGCCACCTTATTGTGGTATTTTTTTTTCTCGAAAAACAAAAAACGAAAAACGCAATAATTATGCTACGGAATATACAAATATAATTAGTTCAGTTCAGTTCAGTTCAGTTTATTTTGTTTAACAAAAGATACATAAAATACAACAGGACTAATTAGCGATTCTCCACCCCATGCCGGCGCCCCTCCCCCCCCCCCCCCCAGTAACTTCGCTGTGTTAGCAGAAGATACCCCGAGTAAGCCTGTTGACCAGTTATAAAATGTAGGAGGACCGAGTTATTCTTAATGAAGGTATGGGTGCGAGCTTTTTCAGAAACCAAAGGTTGATGTGGGCCAATATATGATCTTTGGCAAAATGTCATGGCAAAATGGCAAAATGTAAAAAAAAAAAATGTTTGATTAACGTTTATCTCAAACCAACTCGCAGGGGCGTCGCCGATAACTTGTAGGTGGGGGTCGGCTGAAATGACGAGAAAAAACGTCTCTGCAGCGGTTCAATATGGATTTCCATGTTATAGATTATAGTATAGGTACGTTATATATTAAGTTCGTTAGCGCCGCGAAGCGGCGCGAAATTTTTGCGGGTTTGCCTCAGACCCCCGCCAGCCCTTTCGGTAGGGACGGATACAGGTAGAGGAGATCGTGCTATAGTACCTACCAGCTACCTCCCCCTTTCTTGCAACCTAAAGGCAAACAAAATATTTGTAAAAGTTGAATTGAAAATAGGGCACCACTCAAATCGTAGTGGACCAAATCCGGAAAGTTTTTACCCCACCAACTTGTAGTATAAAAAGCTCCACCCATGAATGCAGTGTCTTTTATATGTAATGCAGCATTTCAGCTGTCATCTGTATGTCTGTCAATAACCTGACAGTTTTCACGTGCGAGTGCAACATTGATGTTGCGTATCTAAACATCGCCTTTGTAGCTATCCACTATGCAGCACTGGAATGACTTGGCTGAGTGGTAAGATTCCGCCGCTATCCGAGGTCTCAGAACTCATTACAAAGTAAAACTTAAACCCTACTTCGGTGGTTCTCTCAGTGTGAATGGTATAGTTACTCTCTGTTGAGGACCACAGAGACTCGCTAATCCCTCCGGCATTGGCGAGACCGCAGCTCTCGGCTTTAAGCTATGCGGTACAGCATAGCTTCAGGCGCTTACTTTTAGTGCCATCTAGGGACAGGAATTGAAGTAGACATGTTTCTATTGTGCGCCACCGTCAAACGGATCGGTTATAAATTATGATTTAGCTGCTCAACCGCCAGTACCCCGTCCCCGCACGAAGGCTCTGTTACCAAAAGTTGGATGAGTACCCTCTATCACGGATGGAGTTTCCTATACAAGTTGTGGGGTGACTGCCCCATATCAACTTTGTGTTTTGCCCCACCAACTTTGTCAGATGTAAAGGTTTCCTGGCGTTAAAATGACTATTTTTTGCCTCGGCCCTCAACCATGCCAAACAAACGCCAGCCAATATGACATTTTGCCCAATCAACTTTTTTTCTGAAAAGCTCAACCCATGCCTTCTATTCAAGAATCACTGTCCTCCTACATCTTTATGACTTAACCCGCGCTTTACTGGGGTATATTCTGTAACGCGAGTTACTGGGGGGGGGGCTTAATTTTATTTTTTCCCCTCTGATCTCCGATACTTAACTGGGACCTATCTTTTTAAATCTATTACATTCAAACACGCATAATAGATAGCCCTATGTTACATTATAGTTTGATAGGAAATAATATTGCTAACCTGTAGGGAATCACGATGACGTACACTAGGTTCACGCTACAAGACAAATGTTTGACTTTGTGTCAACCAAGATAAAAACAAATGGATGGAAGTGCGTAAACATGCGCAAAAATTGCGATTATATATAAAATCATTTAATACAGTGATAAATCATACGGTTTATGAATTCGACTAATATTCTAACACTTCTATAATTACACATTCTATAGACTGGTCTTTTAAACCCTTGGGACTATCAGTGTTAAGTCATCCTGAGTCGACGAGGATATCAAACCTCGTATGGTCATTAGCACGTTTTTCAATGCACTATTTACTGGGTTTCGTTTTTTTCGACTAGAACGCGAAAGAATGATCTTAGGACATTGTTTCAATACAATATAGAAGTAAGTAATGCTCAGAAATAAAACGGAAATGCAAAATATAGTATGCACTGGATTATAATTCGGTTACTGTAATAATACTGTAGAGGTGTCGAATTTTAATGGCTGTTTTAGAAGATTGAGCAATGTCAGTTATGAAATTATATTGAGATATCAAATTATCAAACTGCATACACATTATCATTGCACTCTTCTAAAACATTCTTTTTTAATTAGATATTTTTGAAAAATTTTATTAAAAATAAAAACCAAATAATGTGTCTTTGGATTCTATTTTCATTTATTTTTAGTGAAATTTGAAAACCGATAACAGAAATTACCGAGATTGCAGTTTGATAGCGAGTCATTATTCTGTCATTTTGTTATATCACAATTGAAGTTATTTTATAAACTGCGCTTTTTACAACGCTTCTCGCAAAACCTTAATTTTCAACAAAAAACGCAGAACATAATGTCACTCTGACGTCATTCCTGTTTGATCTATCATAGCCTGATATTTTTCCTTCGGGCATCATGTGTCAAATTGATGTGCAGTAAGGTACTAAAAGTTTGGTGACGATATCGCTGTTCGTTTAGGAGATATTGCAAAATAACGGGAGGGGGGCTTTAAATAGCCCCCTAGTAATTCCGGGCTAATGCGTCATTTAACACCTTTTTAACACTGTCATTTGAACTGCTGATGGAAATTACCTATCTTTTAACACGGACTCAGTAGCCAGTTGATCTCTAACTCGTTTCCTTACTTCAGTCCTCATCACGGCCAATTCAGTTAACCCGCGCACTGCAGGGAAGAGAGGGGTTGATTTCCGCCCCCTTCAAAGGGTTTGCAGAGTAGCGGGAATAAAACGGGACGGCGCGCAGCGCCGCCAAATTTCGTACACCTGTTTGGCAGTCAATTACCCACACTTTGGAAAAGTTTTGACTTGAGCTCATCCATCAGTCAGGTCACAAAGTCAATGTCAAGTGAAATCATTCACCTTCAAAAATGTTGACAATTCGTGCCAAGCCAACAAGTCTTTTTTCGAAGTTTTTTGAAACTTGCAGGATTTATGAAAGAATGTCAGTAACCTACATTTATCTCTCGGATTTTGTTCGTATCAGTGACAAAGGTCACAGTCAATTCCGTGACCTCCCCATTATAAGTTGAAAGAAATAAAACAAAATTGCTGCCTTTCAGAAAATATGCTTGAGAATTAATATATAATTATTTCAAACCATGCTATTTTAGCTTTGTATTGCCTAAAAAAATGAAAAATCATGGTGCAATTGTTGCTCCAGTTGATTGCTACAAAGGTCACTGAGGTCCATTCTGAGTCATTCAGCAATGAATTTGCTTTAATGAACTATTGATAGAAAATGAAAGATAGAGACGATTAGTTAGACACCAATGACGTTCGAATCTTGATCTGGCCGCGTTTGTCCCATATGCAGACATGACCTACCTGGTCATCCAAATAAGACTTTTGCCTGAGGTCAAATTGTCTTGAAGTTGACCTTACCACGGTAAACTGTATTACGTTTCAAGCGAATCAATGAATAAACACGAAGTGCGTCAAAATTAATTTACGCTATGCTTAGGTGACATGTATTCACGAAAAAACAAGATTTTGCTAAGAAAACAAGTTTTTGACCTTCATGGACCTCTGGAGCCTAAACTATTGATCTGAATCATTTTTGAGGACTTAGGTGACAATTTGAATTTATTTCAATAGCTATCGATTTACCTCTCTAATCTTGCTCCTAGCTATCATAAGTATCGAGAGAGATAATCGGGCGGTTTCTGGGAAAAGAGTCCTAAGAGAGAGATTCTAAAACCAGGAAAAATCTGACCTTTGGTGACCCTGTGACCACTCAATTGTACCTTGATCCAAGAATAAAGACGATAGAGCCTTCTAGAGCTATCTAATTGCCGTTTTCCGTTGTCTTCTACTGTTGCGCTAGTTGGGAGATCTCACGGGGGGGGCGGAAATCACCCCCCCTGCAGTTCGTGTTCGGCGCGAACCCCCTGCAGTGCGCGGGTTAATGCCTATTATTTTGGAGATGCGTCTATCTATTTAGGGTGCAGACTTTATCATACTGTCATCTGCTTCTTTTCTGAATCCTGGCTCCCGACCTCACTATTCTAGCCGTGGAGGAAAACTCCTGTTTAGGTTTATATGTGGCCTGTGAGTATGCTACTTTAGATAGGCAAATGAAATGCATAGCTGCGACTGTGATAGTGCATTTCAGCTAGTATATGAGTAATAAATCAGAGTTGCTTGAAATTATTTAATTTAGTGTGCGTTTGCAATGCGCCTAAGTTCAACTAAGCTCCATATATACACTAACATAAAATGTTGTATTTATTGCATCCATTCTATGGACTTAATTGTCACTCGTTTGTGCTGATTGCCACAGACATCAATGCAGAATCAGTGTCCAAATTTATCATCATAAATGCACGTCTTACGTGTTGTTCCGGATATTTTCGGTAAGCCTTCTTTAGTGATTCTTTAGTGCGGCGTGGGTCCGTCCAGCTCGGGGGTGTCGGTCAGCGTCACGTGGCATGTGTCGGGCACGTGGCACGGCGCCGACTCCAACTCCAGCAGCGTCAGCGTGTTGGTCGCCTTCAGGAGCGTGCCGGGCACGTAGAGCGTCACCTGTGGCCCCTGCTGCGGCCAGTAGCGGCCCAGGTTGAACCCGTTCACGAAGGCCACGCCGCGCTGCCAGCCGTCCAGGCGCAGGAACGTGTCCGTGGGCGAGTCCACGTCCACATCCGAGGGGAGGTCGAACTGGCCGCCTGGAAGAAAGCCTGGCGGGATGGATGACGATCCAGCCTATTGGACGGCGCCCCAAACAAAGACGCTCGTATTCGCGGGCATGCGTAGTAAGAACTATTATCAAGCGGATGGAAATGTTGCTCCCAAAAGCGGAGATCTGCTCTCGCAAGGAACGCCGGCGACACATACCCTTGATGTCATTGAGGAAGTTGCCGAAGCAGATGCGGCCCTGGTTTTCCACCAGAATCTGGAGCCGACTGCCGTCGTTGACGGTGACTGGCAGCTGGTAGATGTCCTCCCCCCTGCTGAGGATGCCCACCTGCTGGCCGTCGACGAACACGTAGCCCCTGTCGCGCAGCCCAGTCACGTTCAGCGTCACCGGGTCTGGGTGGAGGCCGGACACGTTGTGCGAGTACAGCACGAACCCGAACGCCTGCTGCAGCTTCTCGAACGTCAGCGCCTCGTCTGCGATGACGGGCGCCCCTCCGACACTCCGCACCGTCTCCAGCAGGCCCTCAGACGCAGTCAGCTGCACGGCGCCGTAGCCGAGCACGTCCGGCTGCGGCGGAGACTCCGGCACCGGCCACGTCGCCGCCGCCAGCGTGGCGTTCCGCATCGCGAAGAACTTGTCGGTGAGCCGACCGTTCTCGGCGATGGGTGCGTCGTAGTCGTACGAGGTGGGACACGCCTGGAACGTGCTGCCGAGGTTACTCCCGGCGGAGAAGCCGAACGACGTGCCTCCGTGCGCCACGTACACGTTGACGTTGGCGTCCACCTCCAGCATGTCGTTGAGCGTGCGCACCACGTCAGCGGCGGCGCGAGTGGAGTGCGGGTAGCCCCAGTGGTCCAGCCAGCCTGGGTAGTACTCCGAGTTGACCAGCGGACCGCTCGGCTCGAACAGGCGCTGCGTCGCGAAGGCGGCCGTCACGTTGGCGCCGGGGCCGAAGTCGACGGTGGCGTAGGCGCCGGGTGTGGTGCCGCAGTGCAGCAGGCTCTGACTGTCGCCGTCCGTGGTGAACAGCACCGCCGTGTCGCCCAGGTGCTGACGCAGCTTGTCCTTCAGGTGCTGCAGGTAGGTGAAGTCGCACGCGTGGTAGCTGCCGTACTCGTTCTCGACCTGTGGGGAGGGAAGACAGGTCACCCCAGCTGGGTCAGCTCCTGCCTTCAGGGGCGGATCCAGGGGGGGGCAATCCGGCCATGCCCCCCCCCAAAGCGAAAAAGGGTGGGGACAACATATCTTTTGCCCCCCCCCCCAAGGACACCAGTGAATACCCACATTGTTCAATACGGACTGATTTGGTACTATTTGGTTAACATTGGTGTCTGGTAAGTGCGAGGAAAGGATAACAATTTTATCGTTAAAATAGCTTTGAAGCAGTCAAAATCAGCTATTCACAAATACTAATAAAACTGGAAAAAATCGCGCCGCTTCGCGGCATTCACACAAGTTTTGCATTGTCTATATCAAAATTAGGAAAATGTTGGAAATTTATTTATAAGATAAAAGTAAACATAAATAAAATAAAAAAAATTAAGTAACGTTTTGAAAGAATTGATCTATAAAAAGAAGTCAAGATTAAAATTAAAAATGTGCAGGCAAAGGCTCTACTTGACGAAAGTAATTCCTGGGCCTCAGGGCCACATTTCATACACAATTAACCCTCGCCTTACCGTTTTCCCACCGTTCGCCGTAACGGGGGAGGGGGACGACGGATCCCTTTTAACTTCCAAACCAAGAACATCATAGAGCACACGCGGATAGAAAGAACCAGCTAGAATTGCCTGTCATGTGAGGAATAACGGTATGCATTAATATTTTGAGGTTGCAAGTACAGTGTGTAAACTCCAGGTCAAGTGAATGACCGACTCGATCACGTTGCAAGATTATAGATGTGTTTTTTTCGCCAAAAAACTCAAAATTAGAAAACTATAAATGATTAAATAAAAAGCATGCCATAGACCATTTCGTCTCAGGATAATATACAGAAAATGTTATTTATTTGTTGGTTATTCTGATCACAAATAAGTCCCAAAAAAGTATAAAAAGATGATGTCCATGAGTTTCTTTCACTTATGGAGCCATCATCAATCACAAATTGCTTTGAAATTTGGTTTGGGTATTGTCCACATTTAGTTCTCTCATTTATCTTAGGGTCTTTCAAAATCTTTGAAAATTTGTTTCTTTGTGTTTTTTCACATTTTTTAGTTTTTAGTTCGGCTCGAACAGGCGCTGCGTCGCGAAGGCGGCCGTCACGTTGGCGCCGGGGCCGAAGTCGACGGTGGCGTAGGCCAAAATTTCAGAAATCCTAGTTGGCCTTTCCTAATTAAAATGTAATTTTCTATCTTTGTCGCTTTCTGTTAGCAATTTGCTGCAAAACTCTATTTTCTACTATTTTTACAATATTTACCGTCTTTCCACCAACTATAAATCGTACACTAAAAACGTCATTATCTCCCTCAAATGACTGAACCAAATTTCAGTGAAATTTTTGCCAGCTACATATTTAATGTGCTCCAACTCAGCTACTGAAATTTCAAGTGCAAGATGGCCGCATAAGTAAAAAAGTGATTTCAGAAAAACATCAGGAAGGAACCTTGTCAGCACTCCTTGACCCCCGTAAGGCGAGGATTAATTTTCAAGGTGGCTACATGTTAAGGCTAGCTAGCTTGCCAAACGAGTCCGAAAAAGGCGACGCAAACGATAATAAAACGACAAACATCAGGCCCCCTAAGAATACCTAACCTAACCAAATACGTATTATAACATGGAAATCCACATTAAAAATGCTGCAAATGCTTTATTACACGCAGAAAAAAACGGATATACATTTTTTCGTCATTTCTGCCGACCCCCTCAAGAATTATGGGTGACGCCCCTGCGAGTTGGTATAAAATAAACGTGATTATTACTAACGTGTGTATATGCTACGGAAAGTGGTGTTCTGTGTGTTTTAATGTGAATTGTCCCCGATTTTTTAATATTTTTTTTCTCTCCAAAAAAGTGTTGTTTTTTCTCTTTTTTCGAAAAAAATGTTTTTTCCCGATTTTCCCCCATTTTTTATCTCGAATTCCAAATACGGTGAGAAGCCCAAATCCGTGGATAAAAAAATGGGGTACCTTTTTGCAAAAAAAGTTGCCCCCCCAAAAAAAAAACGAGCGGCTGGATCCGCCCCTGCCTGCCTTGGAGAGGGAAGTCAGGTCACCCCAGCCGGGTCAGCTCCTGCCTTGGAGAGGGCAGACAGGTCACCCCAGCTGGGTCAGCTCCTTCCTTGGAGAGGGCAGACAGGTCACCTCAGCCGGTTCAGCTCCCACCTCCAGAATGGAAATATTAGCACCGAATCGTTGGTACTGAATGCGTTTGAGTCAGCATACTCAGCACCGAAGTGGCCGTCACATTAGCATATTTTCTGAGTCAGCACAGCCAGTCAGGCTCGATCGCATCACTGAACACATTCATCCTGTCAGCACTTCAGAGCTTATTGTATAGATCATAGCCAAATTGGGCACCTACTTAACATGGGTAGCTGCACTTAACATAAGCGTGGGACTATTGGCATCACATAACTTCAGCAGTTGCGGCGCCCTTGAACTCCAAAACACCACCGCCGCAGTAGACGTGGGAGTATGAAGATATTAGCCTGGGACAAGCCGGCTAATGTCAGTCTTCTTCATCATGATGAACAATTAAGACGGCGTGTGGCAGCAGAATGGAGACCCACATGGGCTGGTATCCCTGCATATATTACTCTGCGGGACAAATCGCAAATGAAATGGTTCCATAAATTGTGGGCGATGACCCACGAACAACGCACTGAAATATTCTGTAATATGTTCCGCCACAGACCAGCTTAAATTGCAGTGGCTACCACTCATACCGACCCAGACCGTGCCGAATTCGGCTTAGTAATACTTACACGGCGGGGCTAGTGGGGTGAGAGAGAGAGAGAGTGCATTGCAACGCTGGCATCAATTTGAAAGACAACAAAGGGAATAACGTTTTTGAACTTTGAAATGTGGTCTAATAACACAATTTTGTTCTCAAAACTGTCCCGTCCCAGAACAGTTTTAACCTTCAATATATACTTTTTGTAGTAATGGCGCTGGAGAAAATAGTTTGTAAAATTATGCATATTAGTTATGTTGTTTGACATGATCATGTGCGTTCGGACAACACCTGCAGTACAATTCGGTGAACAAAAACATAATATAAATAGGTGAATAAGCATTCAAACCTTCCGCGATAACCGCAGCCATTAGCCGTTTTCACGATGGATTATTTTGCGCGAAATGTTTTAAAACATTTTAAAATGTTTTAAAAAGTTTCAGTAGTAGCCGCTTCGACGATGGACTAATTTGCGAGAAATGCTTTAAGCCTTGCACTACGGTCCCGTAGAGCGAGGGTTAAAGCATTTTTTTCGCAGATTAGTCCATCGTGAAAGCGTCTACTACTAAAACACTTCAAAACGTTTTAAAACATTTTAAAATGTTTTAAAACATTTCGCGCAAAATAATCCATCGTGAAAACGGCTATTATAACTTACTGAGGTTAGTATATTGATTGGAGTATAGAAGGTTCAAATCCCCCTAGTTAAGTCAGACCCTACACGAATACCATACAGATTCTGTTGTGTCGCTCTGATCGCTATACCAGCTCGCGTAGCCCATTTCTGCCGATTGGGGCACGAATGGATCGGGCACTGACCAATGTGGTTGGCAGGTCCTAACGGCTTTTGTCCGGGTGACTAGTCATCCTGTGCCTGGGTCGCCGAGCCGGCGAACGCTGCGGCTCTATTTATCTTGACGTAGTGCCTGCAGTTTTTGTCGGCCTGCGTTCCAGTCAGGCCGGCTGGCATTGTATACGGCAGAAGAAAAGCTGGAGCTACAACTCTGTTTGTTCTGGGTTAGTTAGTTAGTGTGAGTGGATCCGGAAGTTCGTTTATTTCCACTCAGCAATGCAGCGAATACAATGCCTTCGGCTTCGTCCAGTGTGTGTGTATGATGAGTTGAGCTAACTACCTACTGCTATATACAATGTTATGAATCGGTTTAAAAAGTTACCTATAGAAAGTGTGCCTTCTCTTTTGGAATGTCAAATATATATTTGTATTACGGTAAGAAGCTATTGGTTAATTATTGGATGCTTTAAAATTCACGTCTAGAGCCCGGAGCCCCTTTATTTGAATTTGTACTCACATTCTGTTTTGAATACTGTTTTGTTCTTTATCCATCAACGATCACCAATATAAACAGAGCGAGGAAGATGTTATCTAGAATGGCGCACCTAAGACAATACAACTCCTATACGAACAATGGTGGAAACCGAGGCTCTATTCGGCAGCTGCTGTCAGCGCACACAAGCTGTTTTCTATTGGCCAGCGCTAAAGATACATGCTAGCAGTGTAAACGTTGGGGAATGCTTCTAGTATCGAAAGCCTCTCTGGAGTCTACCGATAATTTTGTGATTCATCTTGGAGCCTTAGAAATGTCTCAGCAACTAGGTAGTGAATCTGGAGAAATGAAGCAATGGCTAAATTAAGAAAAATCTGCTCTATAGACCAGCGTCAACACTACTCCACTTGACCGATGTGAGAAACACACTTCCTTTAACTCGGCATTGGCTGGGGTCTCAGCCGAACGCCATTGGCTGGGGGGGGGGGGGCGTTTTTCGCACCACTCGTCACCTCCCGAACCAATAACCGCAGCGAGACGCTTAAAGGGAATGTTTCAATTCTCTGAAAGTTGTCCAATGTACGCCGCTTGTGGTGCAAAATATGAATTAATTGCTGCCCGACACGTTCTGACATTTGTTTTCTCACAAACAGTGCTCAATTTTCATGAAAACTAGTTTTAGTATTTGGGCTGATGACTCATATGAAGGAATTTTGGAAATATTAAAAAAACTTCACGCTGCCATATGTATGACTCAGTGTATGGCTAATGTATAGCCAAATGTTAAAACAAGTCTACTTTCATCAACATTGATAAAAAGGATGACGACATCCGGCTTTAAGCGGCTTACCCTAAACACTAGGGCCTTAATTTTTTTAAGATGTCAAAACCAAACTCCAATTTACTTTCGATTAGGACCTCTGTGGGTGTTTTACTTTTACAATACTTAATTTCAATGGAAATCCAACAACTTGGCCATCAACTCATTCTTATGTTAATGTGAAACATTCCCTTTAATGCGGCGATTGAAAGCTCTCAATAAGACCCATCTAAAAAGTACACGCACATTTTCATAAATAAGGTCACATGACAGGTCACAGTCAGGTCAATGGTAAAATGTTAGATATATGAGTTTTTGGCCATACTTTCCATCCGAAGCCTTAGATTGAGACTATTATCGCACAAAGTGCTCTCAAAGGTATGATGCATCTCCCGTATAAGCACAAGTGAAATTGTAAGCAAAATTCAAGGTCAATGTATCAGTATCTCAGGTCACTATTGCAAGCAAGGTACACACTTGTTTAGGGTTTTACACAAGTAACTTGATTGTTAGCAGCCATTTGCACACCTGGGCACGATATATATATATATATATATATATATATATATATATAAGGTCAAGGTCATGTCATAGAAGGTCAACATTTAAAATGGATAAATATAAATACAAAAGGCATGTTTCTTAAACCAGTTTTTATCAGCAACACAGTATTGTCATTTCTTGTGTATCTGGTAAAAAAGCCTCAAAACGTTTAACTTTCACAAGATAACGTTATTTAACACAAACTTCGTATTAAAACGTCGTATTAAATACAAACTCATTTTCTGATATACTTTACGAACACAATCCTCAAGCTAGAACGGTAATATCGAACGAATTTGAAAAACTCAACGAAAAACGTCAACACACGCACAAACTGCTGTGCATTTTTAACATCAAATATATATAATATATATATATATATATATATATAATATATACATATGTGTGTGAATGTGTGTGTGTTGTGTGTGTGTGTGTGTGTGTGTGTGTGTGTGTGTATGTGTTTTACATATATTCCGATTTTTTGAAAATATATTACAAATGTTTATTTTGAGGGCATTTAAAAAAGTTTTGGGAAATGATTGGGGAAAAAATCCGAGATAGCCATTTTATACCCCTTGTCATTTGCTATCTTTTAGCATTTGTTATTGCATTTCTTTTTATGAATTATGAATGGCATTTTAACAGTCTGTTAGACTTAAGCTTATATTTGCGTCAAAGTCATCTGTAGTGACTCAAATTGACATAACTAAAAAATCAACGATTGTTCTTAATCTGTATTGATGTAGGAGAAAGCACCCGAAGTTTCGCGTTGGAAGCACTGCTCGTTTGTGAGCTATTGTAAGATCCATGAGGGGAGGGCGTTTCCCCCCCCCCCCACCAATGGCGATTAAGAGCAGTGGGTCTACTGACACGCTTATTGTTGTTTTTTACCTGGTTTATTAGAGCATTTATTATTCTGAATTGAAATTCGAACCATTGATTTCTCCAGATCGCACGAGTTACTGAAATTATTTCAAAGATCCCATGAGCTGGCCGTAGCAAAAGTTATCGGTGACTCCAAAGGGCTAACCTTTGCTTGGAATCATTGATAATATCGAAATGTCGATACAAATTCGCTAGCATATCGTTAGCGCCGGCCAATAGTATTTTGACCGAAGCAGCTCGTGAGCGCTGATCGCAGACTCAGGGGCGCAGCCAAGGGGAGAGGCATAGGGGCTACGTGCCCCCCCCCATTGGGCTGAATTTTACACTAAAAATATCGGCGACGTGCCTGTTTACGAATTTTTAGAGGCACTGCAAAATATAGTGGCCTTAATCCGAGGAAATATTTGTTTTCGCGCCAATTTTTCGGGGGGGAGAGGCCTTTGTCGAGGGGGTCCTTTGGGATGCCGTGCCACCCCCTTGTCGGAGGTCTGACTGCGCCTCTGAAAGCAGTAGCTGAACAGAACCCCGACGTCTATTTTTCTTTTCGACGGTTTGTTTAGGTTTGGTTTGTGGACCAAGCACTGCATCCTCTTTGGGATCATGGTGCTGGAACTCTCACCCTGTTCCGAGGGTTATTATATGGGGGCCGTTCGACTATTTCAGCGGCCCGCCCAGGGATTTGACCCCAGGTCACCAGCACAGAAGACAGAAATCCTGCCCCTGCGCTACATCGCTCTCCATGATTTGTTTACGTTGTCCGTAACGATTGTTTATGATCTTAGTTGCCCCGTTTTACATAACATCTTCTTCCTTCTGATTTAATTCAATATACCTGCTGAGATCGGTTTTATCGATATAGAAACAACTAAAAAATGAGAGAACTCGACTAAAGGATGAGGGCATGTGAATTTCATCTTATTCAACAATTGAACCAATAGCTACTCACCGTAAGAAAAACATCTTTGACATTCCAAAACAGTATAGACACACTCCCTATAACAAGCATCGAAGAAAGCTACTGAGTATCTCTGACACAGAGGAAGGATACACACCTCATTCTGCAGATCCTCCCTCATAGTACAGTCAGACCAATCAACTTTACGTGATGGAATAATGCAGAGGATAATTATCTCACACAAACTACAAAGTACCAACCCTTTGTCAAATCGTTTAGCGCAAATAGGCGTTGAGAATGTCGGGCAATCGAAATAAATGTCACACTTTATCTCATCAACGGTACTTTAGCCACGCAACTTAAACAACGCAAGATTATTTAACACACAAATGCTCCAGCCTCCAAGCAACATTGGTAGTTGCGACGCCCGTAACCCCCAAACACCGTCAACATTAACATCATATGTCGAAACACAAATAGAGTTATTCAAAGCGAACGGTATTCGCTGCAACCTATTCACCTTTGACCTCTCACCTCTCACCTCTCACCTCTCACCTCTCACCTCTCACCTCACCTCTCACCTCTCACCTCTCACCTCTCACCTCTCACCTCTCACATCTCACCTCTTACCTCTCACCTCTCACCTCTCACCTCTCATCTCTCACCTCTCACCTCTCACCCCTCACCTCTCATCTTTCACCTCTCACCTCTCACCTCTCACCTCTCACCTCTCACCTCTCACCTCTCACCTCTCACCTCTCACCTCTCATCTCTCACCTCTCAGCTCTCACCTCTCACCGCTCACCGCTCACCTCTCACTCTTCACTCTCACCTCTCACCTTGACCTCTCACCTCTCACCTCTCACCTCTCACCTCTCACCTCTCACCTCTCACCTCTCACCTCTCACCTATCACCTCTCACCTCTCACCTCTCACCTCTCACCTCTCACCTCATCTCACCCCGGCTCTCATCTCACCTGCAGCATGATGACGGGTCCTCCGTTCTCGTACAGCAGCGGCTTCAGTCGCGGCAGCAACACGTCGAACCAGCGGTCCAACAGCCGCAGGAAGGTGGCGTCGCTGGTCCGCAGCGCCATCTGCGGCTCCTCGGTCAGCAGCCAGTAGGGCAGGCCGCCGAACTCCCGCTCAGCGTCGATGAAAGGTCCGGTCCGCAGGATCACCAGCAGACCCTGCTGCTGCGCCTCCTGCAGGAACGCCTCCAGGTCCTGCTGACCTGCAACGGTGACAGGACAGGGAGGAAAGTCAGGTCCTGACGTGATCTTACCTGACGCTGGCAGGGTAGGAGGTCAGGTCCTGCTGATTTGACGGTAGCAGGATCGGAGGTCAGTTTCTGACCTGACCTGACCTGACGGTGACAAGGTTGGAGATCAGGTCCTGCGGATATGATGGTGGATGACAGGATCGGAGGTCAGGTCCTGCTGACCTGACGGTGACAAGGTTGGAGGTCAGGTCCTGCTGATATGACGGTGAGGAGGTCAGGTCTGAGGGTTTTCCAGAGCCGAGCTCATACATCTTATGTAAGTCCAGATATTGATGTCGCATGCAATATGAACGGATGTCTGTACTTAACCCGGCATTGACTGGGGTCTAATCTGAACAGCATTGACTGGGGGAGGGGCGTTAAACGGCCCTCTGGTTATCTATCTTCCGAACCAATGATTGTAGCGAGACGCACAAGACAACATTCGAAAGCACTCTATGATATAAATATAAAGCACGCTCAAAAATTTGAAATTGAGGTCACATGTCAGGTCACAGTCAGGTCGAAGGTTAAAACCAAGGTATTTATAATCACCCAAAATGCTCTAAAACGTATGATACATATCCCGCATGATCTAAAGTGATAGTATTTGTAAAGATCAAAGGTCAAAGTCAAGTCACAAAAGGTTACTATACACAAAATATCAACGAAGCCATGAAACATATGTTTTTTGGATCATTTTACGCATGGAAAACGACAGTGATAATCATTTGACCACCAGACTTCATGTTTATGAAGTAAATGTCAAGCTAAGGTCAAAGTAAGGTAAAAAATACAAAATTTGAAATGTCTTAATATAAAAAATATGCCAGTTTTGTATCAGAAGTATAGTGCTGTCATTTGTTTGTCTGTATCTTGTCAATATAAGCCAAAAACGCAGTTTCAAAATATGACGTCATGAAATACCAGCACTGTAAATACGATCACTCAGTCAAAAAATGATATCGTTTTGCAATTTGGTATGGTAGTTATTTGAGCATAGTTTCCTTACATATCTTCATTTTTTCAATATCTTTGAAAATTTTTAATTATGTTTTATTTTTATTTTAGGAATCAAAAACAAAAAACTATAAAATCAGATAGCCATTTTGTAGCCCTTATTATATGCAATTATGTTATTTATGGTTATCTATATTCTATGGCAATTATGTTGTCTACTGTTATCTATAGCAATATGTATCTGTTTTTGGATTGCATTTTGTTTAATATATTGCCTCTGTACGGTCTGTTAAAATTTGACTGATTTATGTGTAAAAATTGTGTGTAGTGATGTCATTAAATTTGCTATAGATATGTCTAAAAAATGTCGACGAAATTCCTTCATTGTCGCACAGAAGACGTGACATCGATAAGGTACCCGAAGTTTCACGTTGATAGCGCTATTTTTATAGTTATAACGAAAAGACGTCAGGGGGTGTTAAACGCCCCCCCCCCTCAGCAGTCAATACTGGGTTAAACTAGGCAGAATAAAAAAGAACACCTTTAAATCACCTGTCTCAGAAGCTTCATTAATGCTGTTAAAGTACAGCAGGAAGGTTTTACATAGTATGATAGTCTTGTCTACTATTTTGTAACAGAAGGACATTGTACGGTGCTAACATGGTGATTCTGAGCTCCTATTTCTTCATAAAGCAGACCTGCTGCGTTGACCTTGACTGATGACTCAGCAATCCAATCGCACCAGCCAGTCTATTGTCAGAATATAGCTGAGCAGAAGTTGCATGTGGCTGTAAAAGCATGGACACGGTCCACTCAGTGTCAGGCTGTAAGCATGGACACGGTCCACTCAGTGTCAGGCTGTAAGCATGGACACGGTCCACTCAGTGTCAGACGCTGTCTGACCTGTTTGCACCACTGTCACCGATCGCCGGTCAATTTGGCCGGCGGCAAACAGCGAGGGCAAATAGACCATGCCTGGGTGGATACATTGGTAGCC